>JABGLY010000347.1:0-45217 GCA_013623525.1 Fusarium dimerum | reverse complement strand
TTTCCAGCCCTCTTCTCCCCCTCCTTACTGCATAGACCCGCGCCCACGGACGAGCAGGGATAGAAGCTTGGGACTACGTAGCCTTCCCTGTAATACCATCATCTCCTGCAACTTATCGCAATGAGACCTTACTGCCCATTGCCAGCAACACACCTTCTTCCTTGTCTACACGAAAGCCCCGATCCATGGGGGTGTAACCGTCTCAGCAGGGTGCTTCTGCTTGTTCGGACACTGCGTCAGCTCCACTGCTCTTCCGATGTGGTCTTGTACTTACCACCGCCTTTTAGCTTGTCCGACTCGACTAGGGAGGGGCTCACAGAGTATATCTTGTGTCTCAGTCGCTCATATTTCTTTCAGTTTCGATTTTCAAACCACCCCTCGTTGGCCTCTCACCTATCACTTTGAGAGCTGTCTACCAAAACCTCCATCATCGTATACCGTCTTTGATTCCATCTCTTTTTATTCTTCCCTTGCTACATCGCCATCATGAGTTCCAAGCCAGCCCGCAAGTTCTCAACGGGCGCCACCTCGCACCGCAAGAGGCAGATGAGCCTGCTTGTTGAGAAAGAAGGCCAGCTCGGTGCCCCTCTTCAGGTAAGTCCCGTCACGCCCAAATTGCCCCTCATTCTCCCATTCCATAACTGCACAAGTATCATGACATCTAGTATTTCCTAAGAAAAAATTGGATCAGTTTATAAGCCCAAAATCTTCAACTATGCCAGTTGAGTACCTCATGCATGGCTAACTCATATGCTTTTAGACACTTTACATCGGTATCTCTGCTGTCTTTGCTGACGATCATACCGCCGTCATCGCCCTTGCCATTCACGATACAGTCTACCTCAATGACTTCTCCATCAAGCACGTCTCCCTTGATGAGGACATGCGTGAGACCAAGGATCTCATTGCCGACCATATCATCACGGAGATTGAGGCCTATGAGCATGACAATTTTGTCAAGTTCATCGGCGCCGGTCTACCTACCACTCTTAAATACATGAGTCCATCGCTCTGCTCACGCCTCTGGCTCGAACTTGACATTGTCCCTGTCGTCCTTCGCCCTGACAGTGACAACAAGGGCAAGAGTTTCTGGGATGTGAAACGTGTTGATGAGCAGGCCGACTCTATGGCCCGAAAGTGTATTCTGTAAGACTACCTAGCTGCTATTTCATACTTCGAATTGTCAGATATTGACTTGGAACTAGCAACTTCGGCCCTTCCTTGGTCCCCCATCTTCAAGTCGGCTACAGAGGCATTGTCCAGACCGATGCAGGCTTCCGCGTGCATCTCACTAACCTCCAGAACCACAAGGACACTTGTTCCGCTCCTACTTGGGACACCATGCAGGTCTATGCGAACAAGCTCCGTGAAAGCAAGACCCGAATTGCCTTCTTCAGTGCTACCCCTCAGGGTGGTGGTGTTGCCCTCATGAGACACGCACTTGTTCGTCTGTGCCGCCTCCTCGGAGTCGACCTTACCTGGTATGGTATGTATATACTCAATGGCTATAACACATCAACGTTCTTGCAAGATTGACTAGTTGGTAGTCCCTAAGCCACGACCTGGTGTTTTCCGCATCACCAAGAATGTCCACAACATCCTTCAGGGCGTCAGCCATCCCGACCAACGAATCTCGACCGAGGAGAAGGCCGCAATTACAGACTGGATTGAAGACAATGCCAACCGCTACTGGCTCTCTGAGGGCGGCCCTCTTCGCCCTCCAGAGGAGGGTGGCGCTCACATCATTGTCGTGAGTAATCCCGCGAGCGCAAATGATACTTGTATTAATAGCTGACGGTATGACTTCAGATCGATGACCCTCAGATGCCTGGTCTCATCCCCCTGGTCAAGAAGCTCACCCCCAACCGCCCCGTCCTCTATCGATCCCACATCCAGATCCGAAGTGACTTGGTTGCTGTTGAGGGTTCCCCTCAGGCCGACATTTGGGGCTTCCTCTGGGACAAGATCAAGCTGGCCGACATGTTCATCAGCCACCCCATTCCCAAGTTCGTCCCTCACACGGTTCCTCGAGAGAAGGTCGTCTACCTTCCTGCTACTACAGACTGGCTTGATGGTCTGAACAAGCCCCTGAATAAGTGGGATACCGGCTACTATGGAAACATCTATAACCAGCAGTGTCTTGCTCAGCGAATGTGAGTAAAATCATCAACCAGTCATTAACGTATGGCCCCGTACTGACATCTGTTAAAAGGAACCCCCTGGCTTGGCCCAACCGTAAGAACATTCAAGCCTGGAATCATATGTTTATATCACTAATCAATTGTCTGCAGGCAAGTACATTGCTCAGGTTGCTCGATTCGATCCTGCCAAGGGTATCCCTACTGTCATCGATGCCTACGCAGAGTTCCGCCGCCGTTGCGACGAAGCTGGCGTTACTGATGTTCCCCAGCTCGTTGTGTAAGTAACAAGCCCACGCCACTGAAGCCTTGGCTAATATGAATAGTTGCGGTAACGGATCCATCGATGACCCCGATGGTGCTATAATCTTTGATCAGACCATGCACCAACTCGAAACCCATTATCCTGACCTTCTGCCCGACTGCAGCATCATGCGACTCGAAGCCAACGATCAGCTTTTGAACATGATTATTGCCAATGCGCATGTTATCCTCCAACTTTCCACTCGAGAGGGTTTCGAGATCAAGGTCTCTGAAGCCCTTCACGCTGGTGTCCCCGTCATTGTCTCGAACGAGGGTGGCATCCCTCTCCAGGTCAAGGATAAGGTCAACGGCTTCCTGGTCACTCCTGGAGACTACAAGGCTGTCGCCGGCCACCTCATTGACCTCTTCACCGATGATCAGCTCCATGCTAAGATGAGCATCGAGGCCAAGAATGGTGTCAGCGATGAAGTCGGCACTGTCGGCAACGCCCTGGGCTGGTTCTATCTTGCCGCCAAGTGGTCTGAGCTAGGTGTCGATCCCGGCCTGAAGGGTAACGAGAAATGGGTCAACGACATGGCTCGAGATGAAGCTGGTATTCCCTATACCGAGAAGGAAAACCGCCTTCCTCGACGCTACACGGAGAATCCTGAAGAAGCGAACAAGCTTCAAGAGTAGATTAATCGTTCAGCGCAAGTGTTCTGCTTCAGGTCTTGTGTGAGTATTTAATTTCGAAGGGAAGAAAACTGGAGAGACGAGTGTGTTTACGTGCGAGTTTATGATTAGAGCTGAGATGTTTATGACGATTACGGATGTATTTTGAGAAACGTATTGCCGAAATTCGGAAGGGTTACACCTTCAAATAAAATACAAGCTATGCTTAAGCTACTGTAATAATCGAAACTTGATATGAGGAGTTTTATGTGTTAGTAGATTGGTAGGCTCATTACTAATTAATGGGTAACATCACTATCCAGTAGGAACACTGGCACGTATTCATCACAACATGCATCAAGATCCAGCAGGTTTGATTTATCATGGACTTCAATTGACATTATAATCGAGACGCTTGACATGGTATCTTGACAGTGGGCGGGTCATTATTAATTGATGCCCATAGGTGAAGCGTCGAGGTGACACTTCAGATCCTCCCTTCCGACTCTCGCTTTTCCAGATGGTCTTTGTTGAATTTAGTTTCCGAATCGCTTGGCAACAGTGTTCCAGTTGATGACCTCCCAGATGGCGCTGAAGTACTCAGCCTTTCGGTTCTGGTACTGGAGGTAGTATGCGTGCTCCCAGGCGTCGATACCCAAAAGGGGCTCGAGGTTACCGGTGACGGGGTCCTGGTTGGCGCGGGTGACGACGCTGAGGGTTCCGGAAGTCTTGTCCTTGACGAGCCAGGCCCAGCCGGAGCCCTGGATGCCGGCGAGGGCAGCGTTGGTCTGCTTCTTGAGAGTCTCGAAGGAGCCAAAGTCCTCGTTAATGGCAGTCAGAAGCTTGCCCTCAGGCTCACCACCACCGCCCTTGCCGTTGGGAGCAAGGTTCTCCCAGAAGAGGCTGTGGTTGACGTGACCTCCGCCGTGGAAGTTGATGAGAGGAGCCTGGGCGGCAGCAGTCTTGGCGTCGCCCTTGGCCTGGGCCTCAGCGAGGGCCTCGACGGCAGTGTTGAAACCGTTGACGTAGGTCTGGTGGTGCTTAGAGTGGTGGAGTTCCATGATCTGACCAGAGATGTGAGGCTCGAGGGCGCCATAGTCGTCTGTGGGATAGACAGCGGTTAGCTTGAGTTGTGCATAGTGTTTGGATAGTTAAACGAGAACAACGTACAAGAGAGGTCGGGAAGAGTGGCCTTGCCGCGGACAAAGCTGGTGGAAGCCATGGCGGCGATGGGAGCAGAGCGAGCGCGAAGGCCGGCTCGGAGGGCGGGAGCGGTACGGAGGAGAGCGGCGGACATGATGACTTTTTTGTTTTATTAAGCTAAGCTTCTGACTCTGGTGTCAAAGGGGAGCAAGTCAGCGATAAGAGGTCAATTGGAGAGGGAATGTTGACTCCTCTAAGAAACCGAACTGGATTGATTGAGTAGTATTAAAACTTACCGGTAGCTTGTGATATCTTTATAAGCTTCAAAATTGTGGATGGAGGAGGGAGAAGAAGGTAGAAACAGAAGCAAATTCGGCAATGTCGGATTGCCGAGCTGGGGAGAGCTTTATTGCGTAAGGTGTCGTCATTGCTACGGTAATTGAATGGAGGGGTGGATGGGAAAGAGGGGGGGAGCTTGGGCCAGTGGAAAAGTGAATGATATGTTTTGGTTTTGGTGTGAGGCTGGAGATGGATGGAGATGTGGCTGAGGAAGGATGAATGGTGGTGTATTTACTGCTGTGGAAGCTGTATTCATGCTGAACTTGGTAGATTGTATTTGCTAAATAATATGTATATCCTATATGCATACCCCTATTGGTATACATGCCAGCATATTATTCGAAATAAGTGCTGTTTTGTGGTTATTTATTTGATGGAGAACCTTCTGCTGGAGGACGCTGGACGGACGTTGTCAGTGGGTTGTTTGCTTCAGCTGGGTTATAGAATGTAGTGGAAAACAGCCGATTGTTGGCTGAGGTCCGAGGAGATTAATCCTGTTGCATGATAATTGGGTCCGGAATCAGGGATTAGGTAGATTTTGAACAAAATTATGAGCATCTGCGAGGAGCTGAAAAAGTTGAGATAACAGAAAGGAGACGGCGGTAGTTTTATGCCGACTCATTCCCAGTCGCATATTACATTGTGTGGTGGCTCAATTCATGCGCAATGGTTGTCAGAAGAGCATTGGTGTTTCAATGTCAACAACTCAGACATAGAAGACTTTTAAAACACTAGTTATAAGCGAGGCAACAAATCTAGATCACGGACTCACTGATTTATATCCGTATTCTCCGTGAATTCCAACCGGCAATAAGTGTATACATATCCGTGTTTACCGGAGTAGTGGGCATCACGTAGATCAGTAGAGCACTATTAAGTGGCGGGGGTCAGCCCCAATACGCTGCTACCCATAACAATCTGAACTACAACCAACGAAGCTAGGATCAAGTATTCAACAATATGGCGACTGCACAACACAACAAGTACGGACCAGGTTACGCCTCGCATCACGTCAGGCATCACGAATGGCGAACAGCTGAGAATAGTGCCGGCCACCTCATACCCCGCCTTCAGAGCCTGGTCAAGACCAACCCCCAGGTGAAATTGCTTGACGTCGGAGCTGGATCGGGAACAATATCTGCTTCATTGGCGGAGTACATACCACAAGGTCATGTAACAGCAACGGATATCTCAGACGAGATTCTTACTCGCGCAAAACAATATGCCGAGTTGAAAGGGGTACATAATCTTGATGTTCAGCGAGCGAATGTCTATGAACTCCCCTTTCCTGACTCGACTTTCGATGTGACGCATGCCCACCAGGTATTATGCCATCTCGACGCCCCATCAGACGCAGTCAAGGAATTAGTCCGCGTGACGAAACCAGGAGGTGTCGTGGCACTACGGGAGAGCGATATGCATATGTGGTGTTTTTGGCCAGAACTTCCAGGTCTACAAAAGTTCCACGAGACTCAAATCAAGACGTTGATTGCGAATGGAGGCCAGGACAAGGGAGGGCGTCAGTTATTGTCCTGGGTTCTGAAAGCGGGTGTAAGGAGGGAGGACGTCACTGCCAGCTTCGGCACATGGTGTTACAGTGCGCCTGAGGATAAGCAGGCATGGGGTAAGTATTGTCGGTCGGCATCATAATGGGAAGTGCTACTAACCATGATGCAGCTGAAGCAATGAAAGCTAGGATGCTGGACGGGCAGATGAGGGCGAAGGCTGTTGAGATGGGCATTGCTTCGGAACAAGAGTCGGATGAGATGGCGCAGGCATGGGAGGAATGGAGTAAAGCCGAGGATGCAACTTTGGGAATGATGCATGGAGAGATTCTGATTGATAAGCCTTGAATCAAAGCAATGCTATGACTGAAAGTTATGTGAAATATAAAGCTCAAGTACCGTGCATATCGTCCCAATCTGGAGATGTCATATGAACATACCAGGAGATATCTTGTAACCAATCTTGTATCCAGTCACGTCTAGCAAGCCATCCTACTGCAAGCACCAAGACCCTTTACCCCAACTACCTTGCCCATATTCCATAGAGGAGACCAGGCACCCAGTATCGCCGTGATGCCCGTGCAGATAATCATTGGACCATACTTGGTGGCATACCCAAGAGTATCCCCAGACGCGATATGCCCAGCAGAGATCAGAGCGCCGCTCAAGGGACCAGCAACAACGAAACCAACACCACGACCTCCGAGGAGCATACCAAATACCATCGAGGTATCAATAGATCCGTTGTCTCCCTTGATTTCCTGTAGTGCTCCTGACCATGTTGAACTAAAGCCACCGGCAAAGAAACCATACAGAAGAACAAAAACGACCATGGTGCTGAGTTGACGACTTAGGCCCCAGAGAAGAAATATTGGCAGCGCACTTCCCACGGATGATAGTAATATGACCTTTGAGGAAGTGGTCTTGTCTCCGAGCATGCCATGAATGAGGGATCCGGGTACAGATGCCAAAGAGAAAAGTGCAAGCAGAATAGGACCGGTGACCGAGGACAGACCGATAGCACTGGCGTAGCTGGCGAGGTAGGTGCTCGGCATCAGATACCCAAGTGACTGCACAACAATCCCAAGCTGCAGCATCCAGAATGACGTGGATCGGAAGAATGCAAAACTCACCGGCCTTGGCCTCGTTTCACGACCAACATCGATCCGAGGCTTTAGTAAAAACAGTGTGGGTAACGTCATGACAGCAGACGCAACGGCCCAGCCCAGGAGAGTGGCTCGCAGACCGAACTTTTTCAATAAATCACTAAAGAGAAACGGCATTGCCACTCCAACAGTTGATTTCCCTGCCCACATAACGCCATATGCGAAGCCTTTCCTCTCAACAAACCATTCATCCATGTAGAGGGATATCGGACTGAAGAGGAGACCACAACCGATAGCGTATAAAACACCCTGTGTGGCGACAAGACCAGCGACACCGTGGACAAAGGCAGAGCTGGTGAGACTGATGACTGTGACGACTAGGCCGAGAGGACCGCACCATCGGCGGAGATGAGGGTAGCGGTTGAGTAATAGAAAGGCAAGGGGCATCATGAGATACATGATACCTGTTTGAGAGGCGCCGATGGAAGCGATGGAGGAGGGAGAGGCTTGGAGGGCGGACGAGGAATAGTATTCTTGAAAGATGCCGAAGGAGACGGAGTAGCCTGTGTTTGTCAGGTTAGTGTCATGGAATAAAGTACTGTAGAGGGAGGCTTACCCCATATAGGAGCTTGTGCTATTGTACAGCAGATAAGTGCTGAATATGCACCCTTTCCCCTATCTGTTGGAGGAAGAGCATCGATGGATGTGCGCTCCTCCGGGACGTCGTTCTCGCGACTATTCAATTCGTAGGTAGACATGGTGAAGATGTTGATATTCAAACGCTCAAAACCCAAGCAGTCGATTCTAAAATTGACTTGCTTTTATACTGTTGTGAACAAAGATCAGATGAGTCAGTTATCTCGGTGAGAAGATTGATTTCCTTGTTGGACGAAGGGCGCACTAATGTGGTGGGAGAAGTATGTCATGGTTGAGGAGTTTGAACCAATGGCGTTTGGATATGTTCCGACATCGCTGCGTAGGAGCTGAAGAAGGGAGATTGGATTTTCTCGAAAGTATGAACTATTAATAATGGAGGATGGAACAATAATTAGGAAAAACAATGGCAGATATCAATAGTAGATGGGTTTTCGATTAATATCAATAATCAGGGCTGGCACAAGCGTTGAAGGGTTGGGGTTGTGATAGAGGTGATAATGTGAGGATACAGATAGATGTGCCTGATGTTTATACTGGATTCAGGATGAGTCTAAAAGAAAAGAAACAAAAAATATCCAACTGAGAATGAAATCCAAGTACCGATAGATGAAGAGAAAGGATGCAATTGTTTGCGACAATGTTATTTGTTGCTATCGAGATGTCATGATAGCTACAAGCACTCAACCTTTCACGAAGCATACAATCGTCCTCACATATCTTTGTGTCAATTTACCTATACAGACATATAATGAGATATTATCCTGCTGTTTTTGTCAAAGAGAAATTCGAAAGAACAGTGTTCACACATCGAATCCCCCATTTGGATGTATCAAGACTTTGGTATACCCGTCGATCCTCTTATCAAACTTCTCATACGCCACTTCTGCATCGTCGATGTTGATCTCATGAGAGACAACAAAACTCGGCTTGGCTCTTCCGGAAATGATAAGATCGCGAAGGTACCGGTTGTAAGCCTTGACGTTGCACTGACCAGTACTGAGAGAAAGGCCCTTACAAGATAGGTTAGTTTCGAGTGTGGGTGTTGGAGCGGGTGGCATACCTTTTCGAATAATTTGCCAAAACTAAGACTGATCATGCCCTTTGCTGATGATTCATCAGACGCTCCAGGATCACTGGGCAATCAGTCAGCCAACTGTGTCAAGTCATGCGGTAAGATCACCACTCACCTTGGGACATAAAGTCCAGGAATACCAATACCGCCACAAGCTCTTGTCACTCGAATCATATTCTCGAGCACAATGTTGGGCTGTTCCGCATTACCGCTTTTACCTACAGCTTGATATCCAACAGCATCAACCGATCGATCGACCTCGCCACCGTTGGCCTTGATTATCATGTCCACAGCATCACCTTGTGTGAAGTCGATGGGCGTACATCCGATTCTCTTGGCAGCCTCGAGTCGCTCGGGTACACGGTCAACAACATATACGCGCGATGCGCCACGAAGAACAGCAGAGTAGGCTGCCATCAGACCGACAGGACCGGCACCAAAGACGGCAACGCTCTCACCAGATTTGAAGCCCGAGATTTCAACACCATGCCAGCCTTAGAGGATTAGCCAACATGGAATTGCGGTGGCAGGAATGTGGGAGTTAATACCAGTTGGGAATATATCTGCTAGAAGGATGAAATCCGCTTCAAATTCCTTGCCAGGTGGAAGAACTAGGGCATTGAAATCGGCGTACGGCACACGGATGTACTGAGCTTGACCACCACGGTATGGACCCATGGCGACATATCCTTCAACCGTTAGCCCTATACGTGAACGAAATAAGGCGATGTGGCTTTACCGTATGCGCCGCCCGCAAACCCTGGATTGACCCCGGTGCAGAAAGCAGTCTTTCCCTCTTCGCAGTTTCGACATCGTCCGTCGGCGACGTTGAATGGCATGACCACGCGATCGCCTTTCTTCAACAGTGTGACACCTGAGCCAAGTTGTTCGACAATGCCCATATTTTCATGGCCTGGGGTTGATTAGCTAGGTACCTAATATGCAGTATTGAATTGCCGGTACCAAATGTGATGCCAGGTTCTGCGGCAGTTCGACCTTCATACATGCTTAAGGATATAAGTCGGGGTGCTCGGTATTGACGAGGGATGTTCTTACTGTAAATCTGATCCGCAGATGGCTGCCTTGAGAGACGGGTCAGTTTAATCATAAGAAAGGGTTTTTGATGAGCGCCTACTGTTGTGACTTTGACAATGACATCGTCGGGGTGTTCGATCTTGGGGAGTTCAACATCTTGGACCTTAACACTGTAAGGGCCTTGGTAATTGACAGCCTTCATCGTTTGGGTAGCCATGTCGGGAAAGATCTTGGCGCTATGATAAGGGAAGAATGTAGAGGGGGCAGAACTGCAGCTGAGAATGGGCTCAAGTTGACTTTAAAAAAAGATTTGAACTGCCATCATGACAGCAGACCATCCTCATGTTATACCCCGCAAACCCCTGTTGCAAGACATCACATCACTTCTCAAGCCAAATTCAGGAAAGGATCTAGCGTTTTGCGGGGAAATAGTTTCATGGTTGGAAGATTACGGGAAATACTTCCGGGATAGATTGAATACAGCAAGGGTGAAAGATGGACAGTTGTCTCTGGCTTGGAGGGCATGAATCGGCGAATTTTACCCCAAATGGGAGGGGAATCATGGTGAGGGGTTCATATCATGGAGATAATTCGGTATTGGCAAAGTAGCGTCGATGCGCATCGTGTGCAGGGGTTTAGTTGTTAGTCAAGTTAAATCGTGAGCAGAAGGAAATTGAATGCAATTGATGCTTTCATCTAGTCCTATGACTTCGTCCAGTTACCAGCCTGGCTACCCTAGCTCAAGAGCTCCCCCATCTATGTCCAGCATTCTCCTCCGATCAAAATGCAAATGTGGTATCAAAGAATGTCGTCGAGATCGTTTATCATATCCCATCCGTCGTTACGGTGTCGTATTCCCCCCCAAAAAAAATCCCAGTACCTGTAATGGACGCCAAAGTGCTCATATAGACAAACTGTCCATGGCCAAAAAAGACGAGAAGGAAAGTGAAGAAGGAAAAGTTGGTGTAAGTCGAGGATGCCCCGCTTACAAGATAGCGGAGATCTCGCTAATGACGACCTCGAAAGTCTGCTCCTCGCATGTCACCTTACGGTGAGAGTAAAGCTTGCTGCCCTTCTTCCAGTTGGGGTTCTTCCACTCAGACTCATCACACTCGAGTTCGACATCGTGGCTTCCCTTGGCCATGAAGCGACCACCCTCTTCGAGACAACTCCAAGTCTGAGTGATGTTGAGCTGTCCCGAAGCATGGTCAAAGGAGAACGAAGCGGAATCACCAGGGAGGGGAACATCGCAGTCGTAGTCGGTAGAACCATAAAAGAACTCCTCGGGCTTGTCGGAGACGGCGCTGCACTCCGCCTTGTAGTCGAGGACCTCGTTCTCAAGGGTAAAGGACAGACGACCAAGGGAGGACTGTCTCTCGGGAGTGTTGTAAGTGTAGGAAGCGCGGTAGTTAAAGTCGCCGACGATCCATTCGGTGACCTTGGAGCCACGCTTCATGCATGATTCCTCTTCGGCGCGAGGAGTGAGAGAGAGCGTAGGAGCAGCGATGACGGCCCCGGCGAGCAGGAGAGTGGTGAGGAAGTACATGTTGCTGCTCGTGGTTGATGAAGGGAGAATTGAGAAGGTGTAGGTGTAAGGTCAAAAGACTTGGAGGATATCTATATCTGAGTTGGGATGCCTTAGGAGATGTGGTAGAGTAGGAGAGGTGATGATGGTTGTCTCTGATGGAAGAGGAGATCTTGATGACTGATGGTTAAGAATGTCTTGCCGAGCGGATCATTCACAAGTTGCAAGTGGCCCAACCCCGTTATATAACATTTCTCTCCATCACCAACTAAGCTTCCAGTCTCACCATTCAACAAAAAAAAAAAAAAGACAAATACCCATCCAGGAATCTTTTGGTCACAATCACAACACAGCATTCTCAACGTCAACGTGGCAGCCTGTGTACCCTCCGCCTCGTATCCGATCCATTCCGTGCATCCGTAGACAGCGGAGTCTGACGGCATGAAGCATGAGGAATTTCTAAAATAGGTGACATTGAGATAGTATGGGAAATAAGAATGCGGAAGATGGAAAAGTGAAGAGGTGGGGGATGTAACAAAGATCAAGCAACGCTGGTGGAGGACGCATGTACTGTATGACATGCCTGTAGGCGACTGCACTGTAAGAGAGTGTGCTGGAATGCCATGTTGGGTATAGCATTTAGTGGAGTGGCAGTTGGGGATCCGCTGCTGTAGCAGGGAATGGCCTCACATTCCACTGAGCACTGCACTGCGGCTCAACTTCACTTCACCACCTTCAACAACCTTCACTTCATTCTCCCAATTTCTGAATCCAGGTCCCATGCAAATACCGCCAAGTTTTTTTTATTTGTATCATTCTAGTCGTTCCATACTCGCTTTTACTAGAAGTGCAACAAACCAACGTAATGCATCGACTGCAACTTGGCTAACTCCTTCGCTGCCTTGGGGTTACAATCTCCACGAAGTCAACACAGCACAGTATCGACTCATGCTTAATTAACATGGTATCCCAGAGTTCGACCCGGTGCTTGCCAGTACAGCGAAAGGCGGAGACGTCCGCGGCATTCAAAGCTCAATACGAAGGATCGACGTTTGCATTAAAGTGAGGACATGACAACTCACACGCGATACACGCACTCGTTGACCAAACAGATCAAACAACTCAGGCACTCAGTTTTCCATGATTAGATTACTGACGTCTTGACAGACGATTACGAGCTGCCCAAGAAGTAAAAAAAGGGCAGGATTTGGTGCCACCATCTAAACAGGTGAGACATGGCATTCCCAGCCACGCGAGGACACACAATAAATATGCAATCACGCAGCGCCGAAACATCAGGCAGAGAGAAACAGCTGCTCCATTTTGACGACAACCACTGGGACCTTGCCCTGACATACACCGTTCTGTAGTGCTGTTGCGGAGGAGAGGCATAACATGCAGGCAGGGATGCTAGGGCGACGATTTGCGAGTGTCTATTTTTGGTGGTCGATAGATTTGCCCATATACTCGCATAAACGAGGGAGAACAGACCATCTTCAAGTTCTTGGATCGCCTTGTTGATCTTATTGATCAGCAACTACCGAAGTTACATAGGTAGCTTTCCGATTCAAGGGACTTTTGACCAAGCTTCTATTTTGCTAACGTTGCTTGTTCAAACATCCGATTGACCGCCGCTCCAAGCTATTTGCTTCTCCTACCAAGTGATTGGAATGCCATGATCCATTATCTAGATCCCTAGCTCACGAATAGTGTCCCCGACAGATTCCCGAGACAACTGCCCGCGCGACATGCGTCTCACTTCAGGTTCTCGTCATTTTTACTTTGCATCTCAACTACCACAGATAGAGACCAAGAGAGCGGTCTGGTACGGTAGGCTGCCGGTTGACATCTTGTCCGTCGAAGAGATGGTTTTGACCGCCGATGATGTCCGTTTGTGTCACTTGTTAGTAGTCGACCACAGGAACTTTACCAAGCGATCAAATCCTCAATTGCGACGTGATCAGTGAATTGCACGGTAATTCAGTCGACTTACTCATTGAGTAACGAGAATGATGGCACGAGTTCAATTCTGACGACGCTCTTAAACATCTGTCGGGTTCTATCGCCGAATCTATTTGTGTATCCATCATGATCGGTTCAAACAGCGGCTTAATTCCGTCAAACAAGTTTGCTCTCATGTTTACTATCAAAAGCAAGTAATCATGTCACTTTACCAAAGACTGTCCTTGTGTGTAACCGCCAAGCAGTGGATCTGGTCGGTACCTTGCACATTTCTCTACGAGCACAGCTTCTTTTCACTGCTCAAGGAGCGATCTACTGCAATTGCTACAGCAGAAAAGAAAACGTATATTGGCAGACATTCTAAGGTCACTCGAGGAAGTAAGTTTTTCTACCGCAACTGTTCCATTACTGTCAATGCATGTCAAGTCGCACAGGCTTGTCGGTGAAGGTGTCCTACAGACCTAGACAATTACCTACTTGCCACGCTCACCGAAGGCATCTCCTTACTGCCACATACTGATCGCCATTTTGACGGCTGTTTTGATATCTTGTACGAGCTCTCATCATGAGCCTCACGGTAGTGTCACCTTGGATGACTTGGCTCTATGACTTCAACGTAACACCAGAGGCAAATGCAAACAACATAACCATGGCAAGACAGTTCTTCGATCTCGGAGGGTGTTGTCTGGAAAAATGTCGGTGCATTGTTTAGTGAGACTGATGAGATAAATGACTGTTTAAGGGCTGTGGCCTGTTTACTTGGTGGTGATTGATTGTGTCCACTCACTTATCACTTACACGCCATGAGCGGTCAGTATAAGGCGACCTTCCGTTATCCATACACAGCGACTCTGCACATTGCTATCTCACCCTTTGTATCTACCGAAAAATTATTTCGGCTCTGCTGATTAATAGTAAGCTATGCTCAAGTAACCAGTAATCTCATTGCTTTCGAAACAAGGATCTCGCTCTCGCCCGAACTCCATCATTGAGGTTTCATGACACAGCTGGACGTATATCGCAACGCAATTTGCTAGAACCGCCGACAATGTCCTTACCATTTAAGTCATAGTCATCCCGGTCATTCGTCGGCGAATACGAAATATCAGCTCACGTGGTGAATTGTTTGATCAGACACCAAGGTTCTTATAATGTCAAGTTTGCGCAATCGCATATTTGCCAGATAGAGATGACGACTGAAGACGTGGCATGGTTGGTGTCAAGTCGAAGTCCATTGAGGTGAAGAGTTCTTCATTTACAGCCGATTGCAAACTCTCCCGTCTAAATTATCACAAGAGGACTGAGAATGAAGACAAAATTCCGAGTTTGTTGTTTGTACACGATATTGAAATACCAGGGTGTAATTGCTCGACCAATGATGGGCGTTGACCAGAATCCGCACCGAAACCATCACTGTCGGGGTGTTCAATAAGCGAGAACTGGGCTCAGGTATATACCTTCTTCTGTGAGAAGGACATTAGGAAAAATTGGACAATTCATCGAGTTACCCATTGATCCTGACCCCCATACTGGAAATCGTGTGGAGCCAAGGTACGTAGAAATGATGCCTTATTCTCCGCATCTTGACAGGTGCATATTCACGTCATCAACGCATGTCGTTTCTTAATCACCCAAGATCATGTTGAAACGACTTGCATTCATCAAGCCTGTCAACAACTTCACATCAAAGCCACAACCTCGATTTGTTCACTCAAAAATGGCAAACGTTGACACATCCGTTCATCCAGAGCTCTCTGGCGCCGCTGCCGAGTTTGCAGCCAAGCACAAGGACGAGCATCCGCTGAAGCTCTATGGCGGCTGGTTCTGCCCTTTTGTACAGCGCACTTGGATCACGCTACATGAGAAGAAGATCCCTCATCAATACATTGAGATTAACCCTTACAAAAAGGAGAAGGAGTTTCTGAGATTGAACCCCCGTGGCTTAGTGCCTACTTTGGCTGTGCCGGTCGATGTTAAAGGTACTGAGCTGAGACCACTATACGAAAGTAACATTGTCTGCGAGTATTTGGATGAGGCATACGCGAATGAGGCCATCCATGGCCCTCAGTTGCTTCCTCTTGACCCTTATGAAAAAGCGCGGGCTCGACTGTGGATCGATCATGTCAGCAACAAGATCATCCCGGGTTTTTATAAGCTGATCCAGCACACCCCAGACAAGTCATACACACTAGACGAAGCACGAGAAGAGTTCCACAACAACATCAAGACATTCGTCAAGGAGATGGATCCCAATGGACCCTACTTTCTAGGCGACAAGTTCAGCCTGGTCGACATTACACTTGCGCCTTGGGCAAAGCGCCTGTGGCTCATCGACCACTACAAGACAGGAGGACATGGGATCCCCGAATCTGGCGGCGAGGATGATGTGTGGTCGCGATGGAAGAAGTGGTATGATGCAACGTTGGATAGGCAGAGTGTGAAGGATACGTCGAGTGCGGATGAGAAGTACATTGAGGTTTATAAGAGATATGCAGAGGACACGACGAATTCCGAGGTTGGACAGGCGACGAGAGCGGGTAAGAAGTTGCCTTGAAGAATAGATGGTAGGAGGGTAGGAGGGTAAATACCTAGCTATAGCGACTGGGAGTCTCAATTGATAAAGCTATTCTTGGCAATTTCACACTGTACTGAGACCTAAAGTGCAGCTGAGATGTACAGTGCTCAAAAAAGCTCTACTGTGGCAACTGTCCGATCACGGGACCTCTTAATATTCTACTGACCTCTGCTTCTCCCCTTCACCACCATCACCATCACAATGTCAGATCAAAATTCCTCACGGTTCGCACCGCAAAACAAAACCACAAACGAGCGATTATCCACAAACACGGTCGGTCTTGTCGCCCTCTCCGATTTCCGAAAACGCCGCGCCGAAGTTCTTGAACAACAGGAGCGCGAAGCCCATGAGGCTACGTTCTCAGGCACGTCCACACCGGATCGATCCCTGACAGGCACTCCTGACAACGTTGGCAGCGACAAAGGAAATGGCGCCCAGCCTCTGAAAAAGAAAAAGAAGAAGCAGGGTAAAAAGTTGTTATCGTTTGGCGATGACGAGGAGGATGATGGAACCGTAACGACCAAAACGAAGAAAGACGACGGCAGCAATGGCGAGACGAAGAGCGATACGAAAGGCAAATTCAAGCCTAATGCGTCCGTGGGAGTAGTCCCCAAGGCCATGACTACGTCGGCTTTGCGAAAAGAAGCTGCGGAGCGAGAGGCTTTGCGACGCGAGTTTCTGGCGCTCCAGGAAGCAGTGAAATCGACCGAGATTGCGATCCCATTTGTTTTCTACGACGGAGCCAACAACCCCGGTGGAATAGTGCGCGTCAAGAAGGGCGATTACATTTGGGTCTGTCTTGACAGGAGTCGCAAGGTTGGCGCCGAGCTTGGAGTTGGAGAAAAAGCCAATGCCAGGAGAGAATGGGCACGAGTGGGAGTGGACGATCTTATGCTTGTCCGAGGAACAGTTATTATTCCACATGTGAGTGTCAAAATCCAACGCTTTCCGCTTTCATTCTGATTCTAACTACAAATGCAGCACTATGACTTTTACTTTTTCGTCATGAACAAGTGTCGTGGTCCTGGTGGCCAGCTGTTGTTCGACTACAGCGCCGAAGCTCCCAAGAAACCCGAACCGAACGACGCTACCCAAGCTGCTGGAGGTCTGACCACGGCTGCCTCCAAAGCTGCTGCTCTCAAAGCCCTGCCCGACATCAAGACGCTCGAAGGGGCGGGCGACGACCCGACCATGACCAAGGTTGTCGATCGGAGATGGTATGAGAAGAATAAGCATCTGTATCCCGCGAATGTTTGGCAGCAATTCGATCCGGAAAAGGACTACACGAAGGAGGTTCGCAAGGATGCCGGCGGGAATACGTTTTTCTTTTCTCGGTGAAGGCGACCACAACTGAGATCGGGTTTCGCTTAAGTTATTGGTGTTGTTGATTTATAACATCTGGCGTCGTCACATTTAGACCAGATGATAATTTCACGTGTCGGCTGAGAGGTGTGGTTTACGGGGAATTTTGTGCAAGATGAGCGAGGTAGTATTCTCAACCGAGGAGAGCCCAGATGGCCCAGCCTGTGGCAGCGAGCAACCACCAACCCGGCCAGAAGAGCATGAGCAGAATGGCGTTGCCGCTACCGAGGATGAAGACGGCGAACTCGTACCAGAGCTTCTTTCTCAACCTCTGGACCTGGCGTGAGCTCCATAAACCAGCAGCAGCTTTGCTCGACATGTTGAGACTGTGGAAAGCGCTATATCTGGAGGCGAAGTAAACATTCCACGCCAGTATCTTTGTCGCGTGCAGGAAGCCGGCAAGGCCAAGACTCGCGAGGAAGCACGCGCGGACGCAGATAAATAGGGAGACGAAGCTCACGAGACTCTGGAATCTAAGAGCCGTCTGAAGTGCTGGACTAAGTAATAACCTGACAATATTGTTGTTGTTGTTACTGCTAATGCCAGGGCGGGGACTCGTGGAGACACCGAGCTCCACTTTGGAAGCTGTTAGAAGAGTAGCCTTGTCCATGACGGTCGCGTTGTCTCTGGTCTCTGATGAGGTTTATTTGGGGGGGGGGGATTAACGAGATTAGATATATTTGCCGAAGGGACAGGGATGGTACAGGTTATGGAGAATATAGAAGAAGAGAAAAGATGAAGAAAGATGTTGTTTGATCTCGATCCATTTCTTCAAACATGCACAACAGGACGTGGGTTTCTTGTTGTTGTTATAACCATGCCCTTTTTATCTCAATCATGTTCTTTTCCAACAAACCCCCACCTCGTTTCTTCCCCCTCTTCTCATGTATGAATGTGAGTATTTCAATGTACCACTAGCAGTAAGAGAATCAAGAAAATAGATGTAGAGTCGTGTGAAAACCCCGCAAACAGAAACGCATTCCATGTATCACATTTTCGCTTTCTTGCATCTCACTCGTGGGTTCTTAACTGGGCCACTTGAATGCAACGTGGGGTAGTTGATTCGTTACCTTAGTGTGTGAGTGGGATTTAGAGTGTAGAATGTTCTATCACTGAGGAGATTGGTTATCTGCACGTGGGGAATGGATGTTTATGACGGGAGATAAAAAAAAAGTCGAGCCATGTGTTTGTGTTTTGAAGGTTTATTATGTTGTATTTGGAGGTTTGTGTAGATTGTGCTGATAGGATAATGAAGAGGGTTGGTGATTGTGGTTTGTTGCGTGGTAGGTTGGGTGGGAATTTGGTCATGATGGGGGGGGATTTGTCACAGGATTAATGATTGTTCGGGCATATCCCGAGGGCAAGTAACATGCATGGTTCTTCAAGGGAAGCGTGTCTCTCTCTTTTTTTTAATCAATCGTTCAACGGCCAGTTACATATCTGCAGGCGCTGAAGAAGTCAGGTAATAAGACGGACCACTGTCCACGACCAATGGAGTCTTCTTGACGACTATAAGACGGCAGAATAATGGCCTTGTTCGTCTAGTTCGAGGCCTACCAGTGAGAGGAAATGGTCTCGTTCTTGACATGCCCATAAGCAAGATCGGCTACTTTGTTGCGGCCTCGCCTATCTGTGAAAGATCAACCTCAAATAGATACAGCATGCCTAGCAACTTCTCCAAAGAGAGGCTTATCGCATCGCCGCGATACCCGGTGTTACGGTTTATATGGTACTGTAAGCATCGGTTTGAGCGAGGGACCCTGACTTTTCAAGTCCAATAATAGATACACGTGGTGACTTGTACTTGACCAGATCCGGGGCCGTGATCGACGCGTTTGCATACACTATGGAAGGACAGGTTTGGCTTGAGTTGCCGAAAACCGTCCCTGGTTTGTCTTGGCTTGAATGAAGAATCCGCGGTTTCAATATATATTGTCTCTTGATTTAATCAGATCTTCATATCTCGATAGAAGCCGGAATCTCTGCTTAGGAGACGTGTGTATGAAACAGGGTGAAGAAATATAATGAGTCGGCAAATAACAGCATGGCTTTCATCTGGTACTTGAATATGCTACTAACCATACAATTCGATATATTAACTCCTTGCTCGGATTGTGTCATCGCTGCCTGCTCCTCTTGAGCAGAAGATGAGGGCTTTGCTTGATTGATAAGAATGACTTACACAGCTGGAGTGGACGGTGTTATCCATCTAGCTTCAAGCATAACTCAATAATGTCAATACCGGTGTAAATCCTGCTATTGGACCCTGGTAGAAGTGTTAGTATCCTATAACAGATAAGCCAATAATGCTGCTGTTATTTAACAACAATAATTCATATAGTGTCATGTCTATGATAGGGCAGCTTTGAACACACACTTCAGAAACGGCAGATAATATTTTGAGCCCTTTTGATATTCTTTTCAAATCAACGATGAATCATTCTGCCGCCTTCTTCGCATCCTTTAGCTCACCTCGCTCCTTTACCAACTTGGACGCCGCCTGAGCTGTCTCAGTCTCCAACCTTCCGAGACCCTTCACCACTCCCTCCCTGTCACCCACATTCATCTCCTGGCTCATCTTGAACTTTCCACCAAGCCTCGTAATCTCAATCTCGATTCCAATAATGCTCTTTTGTAGAAGCTCGACGAATCGCTCAGGTGCGTCAGAGACCTTCCAGTCGGTGGGCTTGTCACCGCCTGTGAATCCCATAATGTTCGTCTCGGCATGTCGGCTGAGATCACTGATCTGCTGGGTGAGAAATTCTCCAGTCTTGGGGTCCTTGGTGTCGAAGAATACTCGCGCCCGGCCGTAGACCTCAGCAGCGGCGTAGTTCCAGGTAGGCACGACTTTACCGGTCGTGGGCTTTGTCTCAGTGTACCATTTCGGTGTGATATAGTGCTGAACAGGAGAGTTGAAAATGACGAGGACATCCTGCTCGATGACATTGTTGAGTTGAGGGTTTTCGGTAAGGCTCTCAATCATAGCTTTGCTCTGAGGGTTGACGCGGGTCATGTGGCCTCGTAGACGACCTAGTTCAGTCTCGCTTGACTCATCTTCAACATCAAGGATGAAGGGAATATGACTGGTTTGCAGAAAAGGGTAGTTGGGAGATGAGATAGCGGTTGTGATCAGACCAAGAGGGTTCTCTCGAATAAGTTTTCGAAGGACCCGGAAGTCCGTTTCACCGTGAGGGACTTTCAAATGCATTGTGAGATTGATGAAATAGCAGCACAACGAAGAACAGGATGTTGAGTGGGAATCAAAGCAGTCACGGTCTAGAAAGATGAGGAGCAGTGGTCAAACGCATGGTTATATATATACAAAGAACCAAGAACTGGGCGTAAACAAACCAGCCAACCAGAGATCATCAATACCAAATCCAAGTCCCCTTTTTACGAGTTGGATCAGTGACTAAGAGTCCATTGTTGTTTGATTCCAAGGCCGGGACCGGGGGGTTTAGTGAAAATGGGTTGATAAACATGGTGGGGAAAATATCCAGGGACCTGATGACACACGCACGCCCTCTCATATATCGACCCCTCTTTTACCGCTCGACAGGATTTGAAATTCTACCTCTGCGGATCAGATATGTCGTGAGATCTTCATATGTCCTTGCATCTATTGCGGTTGCAGGCGCTAGTCGCGATGAATCATGTCTTACCTGTGCCTACACGATGCACTAGGGGTTGGGTTTAGTCTATTATTCTACTCAGGGTGAGATTCCCTCATGAGCTTGTTGTGCAAATATTGAGTAGTGAATTTGTTCTGCTGCGGTGCGTTTGTACAATGGAACCGTTGAAGATATCTCTCTTATCACTATAGCGTCAGATTATGCTAATCTCATGACCAGAGTAGCTACTTCGCCTCAGCCTCCTGCGTTGTAAAAGGGAGAAAAACTACGGAAACATGTGAATAAACTCGGAAGACCAACGATGCCTGACGTTGACTTACTCGGAACCATGCTCTCCTCCCTCCGAGATGCCGCACCCACTACACTCGGTTATCCACTTAATAGAGTCACTGTATCACATCCACATAACCAAGGCCTTCTGGAACAAGATGCTTGGGATACCGTCGAATACGCCAGTGTAAAACCTTGGACAGCAGACAATCTGTCCCTCCCTAAGCTTACACTCCCATTGCCTGCATCGGGGATATTCTCGAGTCAAATGACAGAAGCATACGCTATCTTTGCAGCTCAGGGAGAGGGATCGTGTCAAGACTAAAAGAGAACGACTGGATGTGTGAAGAAGAAACCTCTAGGTTACTGCTAAAGACGATCATGAATGTAGGGTTTATGGGGCAGGATTTATGGGATGAGAAAATGGGAACGGGGTCAGCAATTACCGGTCTATAGCTGAAGAAGGATGATAGGGTGTTTGTGCATCTAGAAGCTGGGCTGGAAACTCAAGGGAGGTTTGATTCCAGATATGAATTCTAAAGCTATGCCAGTCGAACAGGACAGTCTTTGAAGTCTTACTTTCTACAGAGAACCTATCTAGAATTTGTCCAAGCGCTGAGAGATGCATTAGTGAACAACGAGTATGTCATACAAGAAAGTCATGATGACTGTGCAACACAATAGCTGGGTTGGTAATGATTGGGCGGTAGGGTTAGAAATAGAGGGTGTTACAAGATGAAGATGTAAAGTATTGACTTGAATGAGCTTAACTACCGATCAAAGAAGAAGTAAAGAACCCGCATTTCGAATTTTTGATTCCATATTTTTCCCGTTTGGGGTATAACTCAGCTCCAGTCCAACAAAGCTCGGATCTTTTTTGTTTGTCATGATCTACGCCCTTGTCGGACCCTGAACATGAGTCAATGTCAATTGTAGAACCCCTCCCGCTGCAAGAAAGAGAGAGTAGAATCGTTCGATGTGTTGTTACGTGGTACAAAATAGAGCCAAGCTTGTATCCGAGCCATGACATCCTTCCTTGATTTACTCAAGATCAAGTATTTGGAATCATTTGCTGATGTTTTTAGCAACGGGGCCGCGGAGGTTGGACTCTCCAGGGTGGAGTCGAGAATATGCGGGAGCGGAATTGATAAACGGAAAGGATGCAATTATCAGACGATGGGTGCAGGTGATGATGGAGGAAGGGGATGTTGCTCAACTACCTGTTTGGGTAAATTGAAGAGGGTATCGGTAGTTGGAGGTTGTTCAAGACTAGTTGATGGTATTGATGCTGACGAAGATGGAAATGAAGATGAAGATGTATACAGATGACGGTGGAAGTGGTGGTTGGGGTGATGATGAGATCGAGATGATACCCTGGGCTTAGAATGACACTCGCCTTGTGTCAGTGCAGGCTTCATAAGGCATATTTGGACGTTCATCTTTCACCGCCCCGTTGGCTCAGTGGTAAAGCGTATCACTAGTAATGATAAGATCACTGGTTCGATTCCAGTACGGGGCAGCACATCTTCAACCATCTGGTGATGGTTTCCCTTTTTGCATTTTTGCCAAATCCATCTTTTTGTCCCAGCCAAACTCCCCTTCTCTTCCTTCCTCACGGCCGTTGATTATTCTTTGACAATCCAATGGTTGGCTCTAAATCAGCCCTGGCATACTCGGGCCTGAAATGTATCACAGGTGAGCAAGTGGCTTGTCTCTCATCCAAGACCATTGGTTCGTTCTAAGAAATGCGAAATACGAGCTCACAATCATCTAGGCATCAATCCAATACCCAGTCCTACAATATTCAATACAATTCCCATTATGTATATATACATCTGAGCCCATCGGTACTCAATTGCAGTGCACCAGATCATCAAGCATTCCAACAACCACCGTCCATCATGTCACCAACTTACACCCTCACTGATACAACCCCCCAAACAAGTCTCTTTTCCAAACCATCACGAAAAGGGAAGACTCTTGAATCTTTTGATACCATCTCTCCATCAACAATTGTCCCTCTCACGGAACTCAAGTATTGGCCTCGTGCGATTGAGTGTCCAGCATGCCAGGCCTCATCCATCACTCGTGTTGAACGCAAGATCTGCAACGGCACCCAGTATGATTCCCATCCCGTCATGATTGACAAAGTTAACAGATAGTTAGTACCATGGCTGCTGTGCTGTTTTTTTGTTCGATTGTTGGTGGCCCAGTTCCGTATTTTTCAAAATCGTTCAAGGATGCCGAGCATTATTGCTGTAGATGCAACAAGAGATTGGTCACGTTCCATTTTCAGACAGGGACGGAAATTCATATCTATTAGTTTCTGGTCTTTAACTATCTATATTGCTTGTTTCTTACTGCATACCTCCTTTACCTCTATCTTGTTGAGTACTATGTATCAATTTTATATCAGTGAACAAGCCACGACGCCAGCAACAGATAAAAACACCCATTCTAATTGACAGCTTTTTCGAAAACCTCCTGAGTCGTCATCATCATCATCATCGTCAGTCTGTATCGACTGCGATTCAGAAGTTATACTAGCCTCCTCCCGGAGAACTTGCTGAGTGGTCAAAGTGTTCACCGTCGGTTCTGCAGCGGCCGTAACCACATGAGCTGCAGGGAAACGAGTTGCTTTGCTTCGTGTTCTGGAAGTCGTGAAAGAAGCCACATGGGTAGCTGGAAACGCCTTTGCTGTTTTGGTCTTTGAAGTAGTTCCTGATGCAGCAAGATGTAAGAGCTCAACTGGATGCATGGTTTCCTTCAACTCGGCTTGATGAAGAAACGGGCGAACAATACAATCTTCCATCAAGTCGTTGTTGACATATCCGTCGCCTGATAACAGGGGAGTAAGTGAGAGAACGTATTCGTGGTCGAAGCTACCGGCTCCCCAGCCGACAAATCCGATAAAGACATCCGAGTTTCGAGCAATAAATCGGTTTTGGGAACAGAATCTCTCCATACACTGAACTAAGTCAGCAGTTGTAACCAATATGTACCCAGGTTCTCATGATACATACCGAGATATCAGAGCTCGCCCCTGACTCTGAAATAACTGCTTGTCGGTTATTTCTTCTTAACCAAACAGCAACATCGCGGAAAGCCTCAACGTTATCGGTCGTACACTCGGCGTGCCAACCAGAATTGTTGATATCCAAATACTTGTGCAGATCCATCAAAAGCCCATCCTTACTTCCATCTGGGTTCGTAATGGCATCTAATGCATCCGCGCTCCCAGTGCTCACAAATGTCTCAGCATTAGTGAAATTCGTTCCAGGTAAGAGAATCATCTGTTTAGTAGCCCCTGCTTTGCGTATAGCTGTCACTGCTTTCTGACATGTCTTTGCCCAGATGTCAATGTCGAGGTCATGAGGTTCGTTCATAAGACCGAAGACGACTCTCTCCTCCTTTGCGTAGTAAGACGAGAGTTGCTGCCATAGACTAGCAAAAGCTTCATCTGAAGGCCCCCCTTGGCCAATGACTAAACCATCATAACGAGCATAGTTGTGGACATCGATCTGACACCAAGCTCCTGTGCCGAGACAAATCTGCATAAGCTTGTCATAATTTCCGAAGTTGGTGGAATCCAAGGGGCCACCAGGTTGATTGTTGGTGAGATATTGCCAGCTAGTCGCTGATTTCGGAAATTAGGAGATACTTCTTTTTTATGAGCGACAAGTACTTACGAAGTCGAAATGTATTGAGGCCACTGTTCTTTACGAAGTGTTTCATCTGTCCCTCGCCATCGCCACCTCCAAGTGATGTGAGTGGGAATTGGGATGATGAAAGTGGACAGCTGCCCTGGATGGAGTCAGAAAGAAGCAACAACAAGAACTGCGAGACTTACGTCGATCAAGCATCCAAAATCGATCCCTGGGATAGCAATTCCCTGAAGGTGTTAGTAAACATGGCCCTTTGTGTTGATAGCGAGTGAGACAGAGACATACTACATATTGTACTTTGCCCAGTACCTCGCAAGCCAGAGCCACCAGGGACAGGAAGTGTAGTAGACATGGGCGCATAGTGAATGATCCTTGGTGTGAACTTTTCCAAGCTCAATGTAGGACGGGGACACCAGCGAGAGGACGTACGCTCCAAACCGTTCGACAACCAAAGATCACGAAAGGTTCAAATTTGCAGACCGCATGAAGAGTTTATAATGCAATTGGGGCATTGTTGCCTTGGCTCAAATCGACGGGATCGGACTAGTCTTTCTTTTTTTTCTTCTCCCAAGTATACTCAATATTCATTTAACATACCATCAAATGATCGTATACCCGAATATCTGCATCTGAGACAAGATACCACCGCTTGCGGATATCATGACCCGCTGTCCAGATAATGCATCAATTCCACATATTCAACGAAACAAGACAAAGGTCTCCCAGAAATATCTACAGGATTATAATACGCTAATAGTATTTCCGGTATGTGAAGTCAGGGCACGTTCTATTAATATCCGAAGTTGAGAACTTTATGCCGAATGCGGAATGTGATCTGAGGATGTGAGTTTGGGCTATAGAGATTGAAATGTGACACGGTTCAGATGACGCTAGGACATTTATTACAGGAGCATAGGGGGGCAATATTCAAGAGGAACAAGGCCGTTTTGCTGTGGTTGACGTTACTTGAACCGGTACCAACACGTGGAGGGAACCTTGTTCCTGAGTGAATGGATGATAGCACATCGACTGCTTGAAGGTTGACAATCCAGTCTTCTTTGATTATTCTGTCTTTTGTTACACTGCAAACCTTCGTTGCAGCATATGTCCCCGACATTAGAGCTCAGAGTATGTTGCAGAGAAGGCAAGCATTGGTCAGAACAACCAAATTGTCGATGATTGTGGGAAAAGCAAGCTACTGGACAGAAACCATGGGTCATGCGAAATAGTCTGTAAAGTTCTATATGAAAACAATGGTTGTCTAAACTGATCTTGAATGATTAGTCGGCGAGCTGGATACTCCCAGTGAACTTAACACGATGATAGACGTCCTAATCAACCCTCGATTTTAGATGGTGGGAATTGAATGCAGTATAGATTACCAGCGAGAGGTCTCGGCGATGTTGCGTTTGATATTAGTAAAAACGTGTCGGATTTCGAGATTGATATTTGATAGATGCCGCAGTCATTGTCATGGCATGCCTTCAACCGCTTTGAGTTCAACAACTTCAGGTTTCAGACAACACAGACTAGAAGAGGGCAAGTTCGAAGTCGCAAAAAACAAAATGAGAGTATACCAGCAGTCTCACAAGACTGGAACCATAGTAAGCGCTGGGTTTCAACTGGGGAGCATAATCTCTTCGCTTTGTTCTTGATGTTGCATATCAGTTGTGACAGATGAATGGGAGTAGGTTATCATACTGGCCGAAGGAAATCAATGAGACGGATGAGCGTTGGGTGCTCTGAAGATACTTGCCTTTGTTGATAAGATTTCCCTCGAACTAACTGTCATAAAAGACCCATGGCACGAGTCAAGAGTCAGGTTGTTGAGCTGACAAGCGTGTCACGTCTAAAGAACTGGAATTATCATCTGACAACGGATGCTACTGTGGGAGGCCCGATAAGATGTGATTTGATGCAAAGGAATAAATCCCACTCGGTAATAACAAGTAAATAAAATGCCTCAAATATGAGATTAGAAATCATGGGGAAATTCCAGACTCTGGTCTTCCCGATAACATCCACATATTTTGAAGCTATGAAGGAAGATATCAGGCCAGACATGGACCCAGCCCTGGACTGATGTTTTCTTTCTTTTTTTTTCTTTCTCATGGTTATATCGTTCCCAATCTCTTTATTGAATCACAACATTCATACCACCAGGTACAGTTATCTGCGCATAACCCGCACCGGCACTCGCCGCGTGTAACGATGGGGGTGGAGCGTTGTCGAGCTGACGCCATCGAGAGGGTGGCCCACGACAACGCTGACGGGGATGAAAGCGGGGAGGTGATAGATCTTGTGAGATTGGCTTGTGTTGGATAAGGCTGATACCCGGGGGGTTCTTAATGAGATAAGTCCGTGCTGCCCGGAGCCGAAGAATCTGGCGCAAAGTTTGGGGAAAGTTTGGTGAGTTTTGACTTATACCAGGAGGAGGAGTGAGGAACGAGAACAAGCAGACACAACGACTTCTATTTCGACACGGCCGTAAATAAAATATTTACGGTTAGTTATCTCTGAATCCATCTTGTTTTATCGTCAAAAACATTCTCAAACATTTCCCCGACATCGGTGTTGCATCTGCGAAGGCGTCATCATCCATCAATTGTCGCCATCATTTCGCCATACTGGAGATTAATAATGAATCCCCTGACGAGCTGCCAACACGAGTCAACTGCGGGAACATGAACAGAGGGAGGGAAAACACCATCTAACATAACAAAAGTTGAATATATATATAAACATGACCCAAGATTCAGGGTCCTTTTTCTTCTCTTAGCTAGTCTATCAAATTAAACCATTTCAAGACAGGGGCCAAGACTTGTACACATATACCCATACCCATACCCATACAAGAAGAGAAGACATATTCAAAATGCCCGTCGAATTCATCAGTGCCTCTTTCACCAACCCCTCAACTGAGTTGCACCCCGTTCCTGGTCCTGCTGTTGACCCGGATTTCCTTGTTCGATATGCTCGCACTCTTGACGATAACAAGTTCAACTACACGCTCATCCCCTATGGCTCTGGATCTCCCGACCCCTTCAGCATTGGCGCTACCATCCTCGCTGTGACAAAGTTCGTCAAGATCGTCATTGCTCTTCGACCCAACACCATCTACCCCACCGTCGCTGCAAAGGCTCTCGCTACCCTTGATCAGCTTGGTCGTGGCCGTGTTGTCGTCCACTTCATCGCCGGCGGTAACGATGCTGAGCAGGCCCGCGAGGGTGACTTCCTGACCAAGGAGGAGCGTTATGAGCGTCAGGATGAGTACATCCGTATTCTTCGACGTGCTTGGGCTTCTGATGAGCCTTTTGACTGGGAGGGAAAGTACTACAAGTTCAAAGACTACAGCAACAAGGTCCGCCCTACAAACAACCACATTGACGTCTCCGTCGGTGGCTCTTCCGACGCCGCTTACCGAACTGGTGGTGCTCTTGCCGACATCTTCGGACTCTGGGGCGAGCCTCTCAAGGAGACCAAGGAGCAGATTGACCGTATCTACGCGGAGGCTGAGAAGGCCGGCCGCAAGGACCGTCCCCGCATCTGGGTGACCTTCCGACCCATCATTGCCGAGACGGAGGAGTTGGCCTGGGCCAAGGCTCACCGAACTCTTGAGGCTCTCAAGTCTGGTGGCAACAGCTGGGGTTTCAAAGCTCCCGTCGATGGCACCCCCCAGAACGTCGGATCTCAGCGTCTCCTCGACATCGCCAAGAAGGGAGAAGTCCAGGACCGAGCTCTGTGGTACCCCACCGTCACTGCCACCAACGCCCGTGGCGCTTCAACAGCTCTTGTCGGATCATACCAGACTGTTATTGATTCTATTCTCGACTATGTCAAGATCGGTGCTGAGCTCATCTCCATCCGTGGATACGACAACCTGAACGATGCCATCGACTACGGTCGATACATTCTCCCTGGTGTGAGGGCTGCGCTGAGCGAGCAGGACAAGGGAGCAGTTAACGGAGCTGTTGAGAAGATCAAGGAGAGCCTCAAGGTTGAGAACTAAATAAGTGACGATGATGACGAAAGCGGATTCATGTTTATAGTATGATTAGGTATATGAAATTGAAATGAGTAAAAAATCAACGAGAATCTTCCGACCGGGCCGTTGTAGACGTTGTGCCCGATATACCCGATTGAGAGTATTGGGGGGGTTTACAGATCATGACTGTAGATTGGAGATTCCCCGCCTCAGATACCCGAGGTAACTAGCTTAAAACAGGTAATACATTCTTCACATTTATCTATAGTCAGTGAAGTAGTGACGACCAGATTCAAACATCATGTCTTGTCCTCGGATCTACCCCCTTCGCAAACCAAACAACCATCGACCTCCCGTCCCACGTTGGAAGCTGGTTCTCGATAATGATGTCAACGCTGTGCACACTGCATATGTCGGGATCCAACAGCATACGACAGATGCATCCCAAGCTATTAAGGAGGCGACGGAAGCAATAGAAATCTGGTTGAACCACGATGATCAACCAGCCGCAATTGAATCCTTTGTTTTGCTTTCTGGAAATGATGCTCCAGATGCTCATGTCTGGGTCTGCTATTGGCTTGATGAGAAGAGCTTCAGGTCATCCATGGACCGTCTTGATTTACGCTCCATGTACAATAATCTCCCATCATATGGCCGGAAATCCATTGGTCTCTGGAGTGAATCATTCACGACGCCAACTTCACGACTTGAGACCAACTACTCTGGCCTTGACTACCTCCCAGGCCTGGCGAGGTTACCCAAGACTAGCACGACTGAACACTCCACAACAGCATACTGGGGAGCCGCACGAGATAGAATTCCAGACTCGGCAGATGACTTATTCGAAAAGGATGACGTCCAACTCATCAGCTCTGACCGACGCCCAAAGGGAGTAGGACAGCATCTCAGAGGCAGGAATCACAACAACATCGTCCACATCCGCTCCGGCCAATACTGGCAAACCTGCAGTCCCGAAGAATCCTCCGCCTATGAAGACATCCTAGAACCAACCCTCCAAGCCGGCCTCTCCCATCTCTGGCAGACCCCCTCCAGCGGCGCCATCGGACTTCGCTACCTCCGCAACGACACCTCCGCCAAAGAAACCAGTGTAGCAGGTTTCTTCACCGATCTGTCGTCGTTGGAGACATGGGCGAAGCGACATCCTTCGCATCTTGCGATATACAAGGGTGCGCTATCTCACGCAAAGAAGTTTGGAAGTGAGAGGAAGTTCAGAACGTGGCATGAGGTCTCGGTGTTGAAGGAGGGGGAGGGGGGGTTTGAGTATGTGAATTGTTTGCCTGAGACGGGAGTTGTGGGATTTTTGAGGTTGAACGTAGTCGCTGAGTTTGATTCTTGATATAGTTCTGCTATTGTTTTAGAGAGGTGGGATGTTGATGGAGTGCTCCAGTCGATAAGGGTTACATTACAATATTGGCAAATGCTTTATTTTACACAAATTTATCTGCATGTTGTGTCTATGTAAAGCTCAGAATCAACGGTTTCAAAACCGTTCATAACTACAATTTTGAATAACGAAGGCGACTCGGGCAACATGGCGTTCAGACTCCTGATTTGTACCGGTAGCCAGAGATGACAAAGGACAGTGTGGCTCGGCTCGTATCTGTGATGCCGAAGAATGCTAACAAAGATGAAAGTTTTCTTGCCATTCTGATTTCAGACTTTGTAGTTTATCCCTTTAACTATTCCTTACTCCATGCCTAAAGTCTCAATAATCAAATACATCCTTAGCTAACCTTGAGCAACCACCCATCCGACTCCGTCTCTCCCTTGGCGTTTATCCCTCCCCAGAGAATCACTCCCTTCCCATCAGGACTCGCATCTGCGCCAAAGAAGCCTCTTGGCCCCGGATGTACCTTTCCCTCACTCTGCGTCGGTTCAACAGGCGCAATCTCAACCTCTGCCCAACTAAACGACCCAGAACTCGTCCCTGGCAGGTGATCCCGGATAGCGTCTTTGACTGAAGAGGCACTGTATGAGTTTGACGGAATCTGGAGTGACCAGATATCAGAGTAGAAGGGATGGTCTTCGGTGAAGGCCTTGTCGGAGGAGGCGACTTTGACGTCTTGTCTGCTGCCGAGGAGGTAGAGGAGATAACGTCTTCCAAGACCAGTTGTGACGGGGATCAGTGCACTTCCAACACGAGGTCGAGGTCCTGGATGTAGCGGATGAGTAGGGAACTCGATGCTGGACCACTCAGGGCCATTCCCTCCAGATTTACGTAGATCGAGGTGATGAACCGTTCCGTTCATGTCGGAGTCGGCACTGATTGTAAAAAGGGTGTTATTGACAAACTGGGCAGCCATGGAAGGCGCTGGTGCCGAGGGGAGCTCAGTCCAGGTACATGTCTTGAAATCAAAGATCCACGTATCCTTTGCTGGTTCTCCTTTGACGATACCGCCGTGGATGAGCAGCGAGTCTTGCTTCTCTCCGGCGAAGACCCAGTGGTTATATCGTGCTTCTGGGGCAATTCCCTCAGCATTCACCCTACTCCATTTCGCAGTTTCTCTATCCCACTGCCAGATTCCGCACTCTTCGTCAAGTGCCTCGCCATGACCGTCTTGACCTCCAACGACGGCTAGACCATCATTCAGGGCGCATGCCGCGTGGCCTGTTCGAGGTGGCGGGTACACGTCAATAGCAGGATAGCATGCGTATTCAACCTCCTCTGGGGGATCCGAAGGGAGGGCGACTGCATGAATGTCGCTAGCACAAAGTGAGCCGTCTTCCTTTTGGCCTCCAAAGATGTAGGCCTTGTTCCCGATGACGGTGACTGAGTGATGAGATCGTGCTAGAGCGAGGCTGGGTATGTTAGATTTCCAGGTGAAGAACAGCTGCTGTTGGAGAGCTCACTTATCGTCCTTCTCGGGCGTAGTAGCAATCTGGCTGAGTGCAGCTGTCAAAGGTTGTGTTGGTACAGCAATAGTGGCAGCAGCTCCAGCTTCGACGCCTGTTGAGACTACCTGTTCAGCCACGACCACTGCAGCAGCTGTCTCGGCCATTTTGATGTCTTCGGTGAAGGATGTGAATTTCTAATGACTGAGGAGGAATGTTTGACAAGGCTTCATTCAGGAAGGACAGGCACGAGTATGTAAAGTAAACATCTGAAAGATGACGTAAGGCTGAGAAGGTCGACATGACGTAGGATGCATGCCAGTCCTTTCATAGCAGCAAACCATCACAACTTGTGTGTTGTATGGACGCATTCATAAAGGATGTTTATTTTAATCCTTAGATATTAAAATCGAAGTTTATTTGATTTATCTGAATGCCAGTTATCTGGTTGTTGTCAATTGACGTAGCTTGTATGGTTGTGATGATGTGCTCTTATCATGACTTGGACTACCACATTTTCAATGCCATATGGATAGGATAATAAGAGTCTCTCAAACTAATTAAGTGCTTTTTTTCTTTTTCTTTTTTTTCTTGTCCTTCTATTTAGATACCAAATTAATTCGTGTACTAAGATGTCCTTTGATACTTAGAGCTTAGGTTGCGAGATTTCAAAAAGTAGAGACATTCAATATCTAGATAGCAACAACATCTTGGTGATCTTCTCTGTGACACTGACTACAACTATCATGACACATTCAGTACTTTTAGACAACATCCCTTTATCTACCTATCCAGGCCTTACTTGAATATTCTTATCCCCTGTAGGCTCAATTCAGTGCATACTGCAACGCTTCGTTCAAGCATGACAAAATCAACTTCCTACAAGCCTGTCACGATAAACAAACATACCCTGTAACAACAATTCAGAGGCCGCCTGGAGGATCAAGCCATACCAAGAATCCAGACCCATAAATAATTTCCCGCTTCAACTGTTTCAGCTTTTCTTCGGTTTCAACGGTCAACTTGAGAGTCCGATATTTCCGATGTCCTTGTCCGTTCCCTTCTACAAATACTTCCCATCAGGCCCGATTTATCCATGAGACATCAACCGAGCTGAAGCTATCCGTAACCACCATGACCGGCAACAACGAGTTCCTACGCTATGCCAGTGCGTCCCTACTAACTAAACAAGGAGGAATCTCATGCTAATAATGCAGGCCCTAACGAGCAACGTACCATCAGTCGTGAAGACGCAGGGTATTACTACGCCGTCATCATAGGCGCAGTATACGACTTCAATCAAGACTTCAACTCAAATTCAATCGAATCATTCTTTCAACCTTTGAAAGACTGCATCCAGGAACATACATGGCTATGTGTAGTTGTACAAGATCAAGACACCGACAAGGCTTTCTACGAGCGTGTACCGACAATTGATCTTGCGAAACATGTCTATATCACTCAGGCTGGTGGCCAAGATGCTAATTCTGCAAACAGGGATGTTCTTGCGGCAGAGGTTGATAAGCCTTTCACAGCGGGTATACCACCCTGGCGAATTGTCGTGCTACCTCTAAGTTCATCCCAATGCTTCATCGCCTTCTCGTTTTCACACACCATTGGCGATGGACCAACCGGAGCATCTTTTCATAAGTCATTCCTGAAAGCGTGTCAGAACCTGTCGACTAGTTCAACAACTACTTCAGTCGTCGAGACATCCAAGAACCCGCTTCCGGAGCCATTCGATACTCCAGAACGACTACCCATCTCATGGTCATTTCTGCTCGCCCCGTTGCTAGCAGAGATTTTCCCCAGATTCATTTCAAAGCTACTTGGCCTGCGCGTTAGTGGTGCAACTGCCGATGGAGGAACGTGGATCGCCACGCCTATCTTTTACGACCCGAATAGTTTCAAGACCAAGGTTAGACTCGAAGAGATTGGAAGCTCCCTGGTCACCAAAGCTGTAGCAGTATCAAGAAAGCATGACGCCAAACTCACCGGTCTTTTACAGCAATTCATCGCTAGAGGGTTGAGCAAGGTCATCACAGACGCCAACGTTACAAACTTTGTCTCCCAGACGGCCATCAACATGAGGAGATCAATCGGCGCACCGAGCGATGAGATGGGTGACTTCGCTTCCGGCTGCTATACAATCCACCCACGAAGTCACACCCTTGGACCTCTGTCAGAGGAAGATTGGAAGATCGCCCGTGATGCCACTCAAACGTTTGCAAAGTCGGCCGTCACTCTACAGGACCAAGCCGTTGGTCTTCTCCGCTACGCCCCAAGCATCAAGAAATGGACACGCGGTAAGATTGGACAGAAGCGAGACTGCTCTATCGAGGTAAGCAACGTGGGAGTCTTGGAGACAAGTGATGAAGGCTCTGTCAAAATCACCAAAGCCGTCTTTGCGCAGCCGGGACACGTTACCGGACCACCGATTTCCTTCAACTTTATCAGTGTCAAGGGAGGGAGCTTGGTATACACTGTTACGTGGCAGACCGGGGCATTGGGTGTTCCGGAGGCGCAGGAGGAAGACTTTATTGACAAGATATGCTATTCGATTAGAAAGGATTTTGAAGATTTGGAATAGAGGAGCTGGATGAGAAGTGGAGGATACATCATATGATGTCTAATGTCTAATGTTCACTACTATCTATCTATCCGTACTTACCTAGATGCCTACCTAATGTCTAATGTCTTGTCTTGGTGATTAATTAAAGTGGCTGAGTCAGCTGAAAATCAGGTGAATTGGATTGCGACGATGGGTGGCTTTCAACCTTTTCCATCCACCATTTTCAACATCATGACCCCTGATTCCCCGTTCTTTAACACCGGTAATAACCACCAGCCCTAAGCTGAAGCCTTGGCAGTTGAATTATGTGCAACGAGTGACATGACTGCTCCCTACAGTACCAAAACATGTCACCCACGAATCCACAACCAAAAACCACATTCGTAATCCCCTCGATCTATTTTATTTATTCTCGGAGCCGCCGCCCTGGAACTATCCCCAACATGGCAAGTTCCCGCGCCCTCAGCCACAAGCATCTCTCTCCCCTTCTGGAGCTCCAGCTTATCACGTGTAAGGCAGAATGGATGGCCTTTCGTAGACAGCTCAGTACAAGCACATCAAAGATGAGGGGCGATTTTGGTTTGTGCTGTGGCTTGGCGCCCGCAGTGACTGCGCCCAGCCCCGTTGTGCAAAGAGTAAATGACGTGCGTGATCCATTGGTCCCATCAGCTGAGTGACACACACCCTGGCGAGTTGACGAGGCGCATTTACGGCATTGCGGGGTGATGAGTTAAGTGGGTGAGTGACAGACAACAGACAGCTTCGAGCTTAGTGCTGAGCTTTGAAGGCTGTTGAGGGGCATTAGTATTGGGGGGGTTGTATAAGAACGAGGTAGTTTGCACCTTTTTTTTAAGATGCTTATTATTATTCCTCATTCTACATCATCTAATCATTCATTGATTTCTATCCTATAAATCCATCGATTACTTCAAGAAACTAGTTACCCTTACACCTACACTTACACTTACACATAAACATCAACAGAATGTCAGCAAACGATTACTACGGCGGTGGAAACGGCGGATACAACCAGCAGGGAGGATATCCCCAACAGCAGCAGTACGGGGGTCAGCCTCAATACGGTGGCCAGCCTCAGTACGCCCAGAACCAGGGTTACGGTCACCAGCAGCAGGGCTACGGCGGCCATCCTCAGCAGGTATGTCACTGCCTCCCAGACCCTCAACTTGTCACATATGATGCGATACCTAACAAACACTTTCTCTAGCCTCAGTACGCTCAGCAACAAGGCCAGAACTACGGCGGTCACTCACCCCAGCCTAGCTACTCCAACCAGCACCAACAACCCAACTACGGCGGCCAGCAGCAACACGACAACCGCGGAACTTCTCCCTACCCCTCTCAGAACCAGTACGGTGGCGGCCAACCCGGCTCGAATGCCTACCCCGGCGGCAACGCCCAGGGACAATACCCTCCCGGCCAGGGTGGACCCGACGGCGAGCGTGGTCTAGGAGCTACACTTGCTGGAGGTGGTGCCGCCGCCTGGGCAGCGCATAGTTCCGGATCCGGTATCCTCGGCAGTCTTGGAGCTGCTGCGGCTGGTGCCATCGGAGCCAACATTCTAGAGAACAAGTTCCTCAAGAAGTGAGTAGTCCCAAACACTCTATAAGCACTTTTTGATAAGATGGGGATGCTGACGATTTGATAGGAAGAAGAACAAGAAGAGCAAGAAGCACGGCACGCGCGGTGTCGATGGAGATAGCTCCAGTAGCGACAGCAGCGACTCGGATGACAAGAACCGTCGCCGATATTAACGAATAATGACTGGGTTTCTTGTTTATATAGTATTGTTTCTTGAGAGGGCATTGCCTTTAGACGCCCCATGTTTTGCTGTTTAGTCAGAAGCGAAATCTTGATTATGCGACAATCCAAATAACGAATGCTTTTCTAAAAATTTACATTGTGCAGTGTCGACTAGAGTGAATTTATTGAACCACGATCCTGGTCACGTATGATGCGATGCAACATTTACATTTCTTCCCCAGACCAGACCAAGACCAAGTTAAACTATCATAAATTAATTCTTCATATCTCATTCTAGATCATCATAATCAAGCGTCCCCACCCTTGCAGCACTTGGTCTCCGTATCCCTCCTACAATAACATGAAGACTCAATTGGAACGTCAACATACGCCATCGCTGTCTTGAGCTGCTGCTTCAGGATATCCGCCTCCCCCTGTCGACCCAACCGGACCGCACACTCATGATAGCCGTGCAATGCCCAGACATTGTTAGGATGATGTCGAGCCCGGTATAGTGTGTCATTGAGACCGAGATCCGTACGGTATACGTCTGCTGCTTCCTCGACGCGACCTTGTTCCATTAGTAAAGCGGCGTAGGCGTGTCGAGCGGGTTGCATCCATGCCCATGGCTCAGCGTAGCGAAGACCGTCGTCAAGTTCAATTGATTTGCGGAGGTGGATGAAGGCTTCTTCTATATTCCCCTTTCTGTACTCGAGTTCACCGTCCAGCATGGCCTCCGCTATAGCAAGGACATCGATACACTTGTTAGGATACGCGATACGTGAAGCGGGAACCCGGGCTTTTGCTTGAAGAAACAACGCTCGCTCTCGGGATGATTCTTCGACATTGCCAGTCGCAGCCCACGCTACGCCCTTTGCGTAGTGGATAGTTGCAGTTGTTACACAGTAGAGTTCCTGATCCTGGGGTAAAGGCAGCTCGACGATGTCCTCCCACTTTCCGAACCGAATCAACACATGCGGACGAACGGATTTGAACGTCTCAAGCCAGTCAGCCATAGGAGGCGATTGAACACGGAGTTGTTCGTCAGGAAGAGCGGCCTCCATCTGCTGCACCGCATCTATACACACTTGGTATTGACCAGCGAACATGGCAGCGTAGATGAGCGAGTGGTAATCGTGCATACGATAGATGGTGTAGAAATCGCTCACGCCGCGAAGCTTGACAAACTTCTCGTCTGCGCGCACGGCTTTTGTGTTGGCAGAGATGGCGCGTCTGTAATCGCCAATAAGAATATCGAGATGCGAGGGCATGTGAGCGAGGTGACCTGCTTCCTCCGCTAATTTCCGCAGATTCTCGGCAGCGACAAGTCCACGTTCAGGTTCGGTGGACATTTCAGTAAGATGAATGTAGAGGTGCAAGAGACCAACATGTTCGTATCCGCCTGTTTGGCTAAGAGCCTTCTCGATAACCTGCTTCGTCTCGAGAGCGCGGGATCCCGGTGCTGGTTTGCCGGTCCGAACGTCCCACAGAGACCAGGGAGTGAGGTTCATCAGAGCATCTGCATATAGACATGCTACGTCGAGGTCCTGGCCAAACTCTTCATAGACTGGCTTCATGGCATCTGCATAGGCCCTGTTCCATGCTCTAAAGCTGTGACGATCCGTGGCCTCTTTGGGTAGACGATGTTTCAGCGCGTTGACAAGAGCATTCTCTACGGGATTGGCCTTTGCTGCCAACGATTTGGCCTTGTCCAGAGCTCTCCAACAATCATCTACCGTCTTGGATAGGTCATCCTTGTCAAAGTGATTCCACGGCTTGTTGTAATTAGGACCTGAGGCATAAGCAAGCCCCCAGTATGCTAGGGGGCACTCTGGATCGACGTCAATAGCTTTCTGAAAGCATCTTGCTGCTTCGTGATGGTTAAAAGCGTAGCACCATATGAAGCCCTCTTCAACGTATCGTTTCGCCTCTGGCTTTGTGGTGGTTACGTTACGAGTAAACGGTGGAAGAATGAAATCCGATGAGTCTGGTCTGACGATGGATTGTGAAAGTACCATGCTGTAGAGGTAAAGCGGGTGAAAGTAATGATGTTTGTGTGTGAGGGGAAGACAGTGGTTAAGAGATGAATAGGACAAGATGCTAAATGTTGAGGTTCAAAATGGCGGAGTATCGGGGTGCATTGCATTAGTTCATGGCTACTTGGCAAGTCACTTGACCCCGCTGGAACCGCTGGGACTGGCATGTGCTGTACAGTAAACAACGGGAGGGATACGGAATGGCGGCTAAGTGGCGTACCTGACGTGTAACTTGAATCACCACAATTTCTATGGTCTCATGATAGGAATATGTCGTTTTGTCACATTATCTGCAGCATCAGTCTCTGGTCATATACTTCACTTCGTATCTCCCTGTCTGATCTTGCAAAGGGTTTCGATCTACCAGGCAACATGTCTCAACTGTAAATGAAAAGCTATGATTCATCCTCAAGAGTTAAAAATCCTCAGCTACTGTAACTATGACACCAATGTTAGAATTGTCCAAAAACGAACGACGCCAATCGCTGATCATCCGCGATCATCCCCCATCCCCCTAAAATTGCTTGACCTGAGATGCTACCCCAGATCTCATCCACACCTACTCCTCCCCCTGTTCTTCAATAGGAAAGAAGAAGAAGAAAAAAAACCAGGAATTCCAGCATCCTTGACGCATCTAGCCGAAAAGATGCTCCTGCTTAGCGCCATCGGTGGCATGGAGGTAGCTGACACGGTCGCGAGTGTAGTACTCGATGTCAGGCTTGCCGTTCAGGTTGTTCTTCCCCTCGTCGAGACCACCAGCCTTGATGATGAGCTTGCCAGGCATGATGTCGAGAATGGTGTAGAGACTGGAACCACAGTCGCCGCAGAAGAAGTGGTGGTTGATCTTACCAGATGCGCCCGTAACGTCGTACTGCTTGGGGGTTCCTTTAAACGTATTAGTTGTGAACACTAGAGGGGTAAGGTGGACTTGCCCTTGGTGACGCTGAATGCATCTTCGGGGATGACGACGTTGGAGGTGAATGCACCGCCAGTCCACTGGTGATGTTAGTTAGACGTACGAATGGAGTAAGCCATGGTGGATAATACCTTTTGGCAGTCAACGCAGTGACAGAGAGCAGTAGCAAGAGGGTCGCCTGGAATAAGATGTTAATTAAGACGCTTGAATTCGGATTGATAGGATAACTAACTGGAACTCTTGTAGGCGATAGCACCGCACATGCAGCTTCCAGTAAGGGCCATTGTGATGATTGGTTGGAGATGTAGATGGTTTAACCGTCAAGGTAAGATAATGTAATGTAATGTGGTTTGATATGATGTGATGATCTTGCTTGTGAACAAGTTTCTTTCTCTCAAGGTTCTCGGGATTCACCAAGTATATATAGTCAACCAATCTTCCTGCCATTGACGACGATCCAAGCCAACCCCCTCTCCAGTCTCCAGTTCGCATGTCAGATGTGGAGGAGGAATCATAGAGCCGACGCCCTTCGGTGCGTCAATCTGGTTTGTAATTGGATCCCCCTCTCGTTCCAAGGAACAAGGGTTTTTTGTGCTTGCTTTGCTATTATTAATTGAGAATATCCATCAAGGGCGGAACCGAATTTGGAATCTCAGGATTTGAGTGTATTTTCGTCTTTTGCGATCATCCAGAAGGGAGACGATGATTGTCAGCTGCGGTTGGGAATCATTTGCGCAGGGCTGAGACTGCAGAAGAAGAAGAAAAGAAAAAAAAACATATGACGTTTTTGGAAGAAACATTGAATTTCTTACCTTGTCAGTAAGATAATCTTTGGACATTTCTGCATGTCTATGAAACAAGTTCAACGTGTGGAATCAACCCAAGGCGTTTGTCATTTAAGGCTATTTCTCGCTCAATGAGCTGTGCTGGAAGCTTCAATACTCAATCGAAGCTCTGTACGTCACTCTCCCGAGACGCATACCCTATTGCGGATCCGCATCAATCATCTACTTTTGTCTCTCAGCAATGACTCTCCACAAACTCCCGCGATACCTTCACGCCTTCAACTGAAAAAAGGACAAAGCTTACAAGCATGCTTCATCAATGGCTTGCGGGGACGGCCCGTTACCTCCATGAGCATGAGGAATCATTCACATGGGCAATACGGCACAGTTAGATGCTTATCTCAAAAAGAATACAGAGTAAGCAAGCCACCTTCGTATTTCGAATCTTCCTCCAAGTTTCTGCTCATGTCATCAAACACAGACTATTTCCGCGGATCGAATACACTCCATTTTACTCAAACATGTGATGCCTCTGCCTTCTCACCACTCATCCTCTCACCAGTCTCCTTCCTCTCCATGCCTCTCGACCCAACAACTTCCCTGGCATCAGAGTCATGCTCAACGTCAAACTTGGCTCGCAACTTCTCCGGCCCAACCAGCGTCAGCACAATAACGTACGCATACACACACCCCATGAAGATGCAGATAACTTTTCCATAATCATATCGGCTCTCGCCCTCTGCGTTATCCGCGAGGGGGAACCGTTCGCCCAGTCGGGCTTCGATGGTTGATGACGCCGATGACACGAGATTACCAAGCTGGTATGATGTGCCTACCACAAAGGTTCGGAAAGCACCAGGTGATAGCTCCATGAGATGGATCGGAATGACTCCCCAGGCCCCTTGCACGCAGAATTGCTGGAAGAACGCCGCCGCCATGATGGACTCGTCTCGTACGAAAGTGTACGGGTAGAGAAGTGCGCCGCCGACGATACAGCAGATAATGATGCTGAGTCGTCGACCAATAGACTGACTACAGTATCCCACCACTGTACCACCAAGCATGGCACCCAGATTCGCCACGACCTGCGTGACCGTTATCTTGGTACTACTGAACTCGAGCTGGTTCTCCAACATGGTCGGATACAGATCCTGACTCCCATGGCTCATGAAGTTGAATCCCGCCATGAGGAGAACGAGATACGAGAGCAGCACCCAGTGACGCTTCAGGGCTACCTTTCCCTCCTTGAGGAATACCTTCCCCACACCATCTGCCGACGCCTCTTCCCTCAGACGTTGTCGTTCTTGATAGGCGACCGTTTCGGGGAGCATGAGTCGGAAAAGGATGAAAAGAACGGGTGGGCAAGCACCGAACCAGAAGAGGGGGCGCCAGTCGTGGGATGTTGTGTCGACGAGACCGCGGGCGAAAGCAGCACAGAGAAGGTATCCAAAAGCGTACTGCACAAGGTTCATCAGTAACAAAGCATGGGAGAAGGAGATGTGTCAACGTACACCTTGTTGGAGGATACCGCTCATCAATCCTCGTGCTTCTTCAGGGCAATCTTCCAAAGCTGTTGCAGCGGCGTTACCGTAAAGGCCACCCATGGCAATACCAAACAGGGCGCGACAGGCGAGGAATTGCGAGTAAGTCTGACAGAAACCAGTGCCCTATTTCTGTAAGTACGTGTAAGCTTGCCATGAGAAATATTGAACACACCAGTTCAAGAACAATGAACAGCAGATTGTTCACGACAAATGGCCATTTTCTTCCATATCGATCACTGGCAATACCGAAAATAATAGAACCAACCGATCGAAACATGAGAACGAGAGTTATACCCCATGTAATATCCGTCTTGCTTTTGCCAAACGTCTTACTCAGACTTGTAACGGTGAGAGAAACCGAGAAGAAATCGAAAGCATCCCAGGTCTATTTTCTCCGGTTAGTTGGCTATGATGAAGCAAGAGTAGGATGGGGAGGACGGAAAACACATACCCATGCAGCAAAGGCGACGCAGAAGAATGCCCATTGTTGAGCATTGAGCATGCGAACCAATTTGATGGGATTTTTAAGATGATACAGAGGCGGTTTGAGTGAGGAGATGCGAGTGGCTATGTATTTTCGGGGTGTCATGCCATCATGGGCTTTTGCGTCGTGAGACATGATGAACTCGTCTTGTATGTCGAAGTCGGTTGTTGCAGATGAGAAGAAGTGAACGATACTGCAACCTGATCTCTCACAAGGCCGTTCAAGCTTCAGTGCAGAGACTTGAGTATATAGGACGAATACATGAGTGGGATCATCCATCTCTATATACCCCAAACACCCCATCTCCCCTGCTCATCAATGTCTGCACCACACTGAATATGTCAATCACTCGTCACTCCTCTTTCCCCAATGCGGAGACATCTTCCCCAGGTTTACCACACTAATCGACAAGGAGGTCATCGGTAGTTTAGCAATGCTGATCTCAAGATAGCAACATCACTCCCGACCTATCTCCCACTTCGAAACCTCAGATATCACTTCTACTTTCTTATCAGCTTAATCATTCAACTTACAAATCGTTAACAACTTCACATTCTCGACTACTTCCTCTATGAGGCTTTCCCCCCCCTCTCTTTTTCCTCAACTGTAGTTGTGCATGATGAAGTTTCTTTCCTTCTCCAGGTTGACATGGACCACCCTCCGGCACACCTCCGCCGAACTAGACGGATCATCGGCCGGGACTAAACCCCTTCAGTGTCACACAACTCGGCAACAACGGCATCTCTGTCTCCCCTCATCATTGACATCACTGATAATGAAACAGTATTGACATTCCTGGCCCAATCACTCTCAAACCCATGACCCAGTATCCCTTGGTCTGGTCATGGTAATTGCCGATCAGTTCCGCCTTGTGTTAAATCCTAACGACGTTCATACATCTTATCCCGCGGAAAAGTCATGAGCAATCCTTCTAGAACAACCATCGAATCCTACACAGCTTTTGCCCAAAAACTCTTTTCTTCGTATCCCACACGTTTTTCGAACCGTAATGGTTTAAACTGGCACCTTAAGAGTAGGCGTATACCAACGTCACCTGTTTGATGCCATTCACAAAGTCGAACAGACAAGTTGTACACATAAAATGCTGGCAGAGATAACATTGTATTCGATCTACCAATTCATCTGCCTCAAAGCACGCTGTAAAATATTCCTCACCCTCAACGCCCACAAATCCAGGGTATATTGGGTTTAATCCCACAAACCAAACATACTCTTGTGAAACCCATAACCATTGCTTCCCTCCATTAAGGGTCCATCTTCCCATAGAGCCACCAGAACGGGGAAAAAAGAAAAAGAAAACGAAAAACAAGTGTCGTACACTTGCTGTCCAGAACAGATGATGTTACTCCGCTAGGAAGAACAAACAAAAAGGCCAGAACAAGAAAAAAACGCACACACAGATATTATACTCCTGGCGAATCCCTGAAAATGCATTCATACCATGCTGTTTCCATATACTGATGACGCTACCGTCTGCTAGACACCGCCACCCATAAAGGCGGCCAGATCGTCAAGATCAAGAAGTTGTCGTTCAAAAGCCTGGCACAGTTCGGGAGCCGTCATATCTTGGCTTGTCGTCTGCCCATCGGGTGTTGCTGCGACGCCATTGGTTGTAGCATCTGGGCTTGATTGCTTCATATCGTGAGCCGAGAAGTGTCCTGAACTGCCAGGAGGAGGCGAAACGGTGGCAGGTGTCGCGACACCACCCGAGCCACCATTGATAGTAGTGACTCCCGGACGACGAGTAAGAGTAACTGGGGGCTCGCTATCGTCGCGAACCGATTCAGAGATAGACCGCTTAAGAGTACCTTGACCCGAGACGCTACCGTTGGTTTGTTGATCGTAATCCATTGCATCGGGGTTTGTGTCAGCATTAGATACGGCATCATCCTTCATACCGACACCTGCATGAGAAACCGAACCATGTCGTCCAGAGCCGGGAGCTGCAGCATCGTTATTCAGAACTCGCTGCATAACAGTAAGATGTCGCAGCCAGCTGCCCATCAGAGGCCAGTTATCCGTTCCATCCGTCATGAATCGCAGACCGTCCTTTACTATGTGAGCGGCTGTCTCCACGGCATTGGGCGGTGTCAGGCCTTTCAGAGAGAGATATGCGACTGTGGCACTTGTTGTAAAGGCTGAGAAAAGCATGAAGATTGGGAAGCATGGGATGTGATCCTTCTCAGAGCCAGCCTCCACAGCAGTCAGGAGCGAGATGGTGCCGTGACACGAAGTGAAGAGTCGGTCGACGAGATCGTGGCATCTAGGGCTCAAGCGGAACGACTCGAGGTTGAAGTTGGTGGCAGTAACCTCTTGAAGTAGGCGTCGACGATGAACAAACACTGTCGCACAGTGAAGAAGACAGTGGAGCATTGCAAATGTATACCCAGAGCCCATAGTCATATGCAAATTTATCTGGCCAGGCTTGTCCACAAACTGCATGGGCAATGAAGCGCGAAGGCCATCAATCTTTGCAATCAGATCCACGCAATCCTCCTCGCGGAAGGTTGCCAGAGTAGTGCTTGTCAGCATGGCAACAACATCACGCCAGATGGTTGAGGCAAGGACGATATAACCAAACTCGCCAATTTCGGAAGGGTGAGCGTGATTGGGAACTGCAGCGGTAGGATCGAGTTGCTGGCGGAGTGTCTTGACGTAGACAGCGTTGCCAAAGGCAAAGTTAATATCCGAGCATGGCAAGGCGACGTCAGCGGTGTCATGAGGAGACAGGGCAGGATATCGTCCAGGAGTACTGGTCAGCAGACAATCGAGAATGTAGATGAGCCAAATGGTACGGCGCAAAGATTCATCGCGAAGAAATTGGTCGGCATCTGTGGATGGGTGATGGCTGTTCAAAATGCGATACATCTGAACCATTCGCGCCGCCTGTCCCAGATAGATGTAGGCGCGCACAGCATTACGTGAGCCCCATTCATGAATGATGAGAAGACACAATGCCTGGATGTCAACTAGGTTGGGATGGTCCAAGTTCTGGTTGATGAGTGTCATGGCCTTTGCGGCAAAAGTTTCAGCAGCTTGTGTTGGTCCTCCATAGCGACGAATAAGGCTGGTTGAGCTTCTGCAACACAGGTATGTTAGCAATGCGTCTTCCACATATGCATACTATCTTCTCGTATGCTCGATGAGAATTGCATTTGAAAATGTCGGAAAGTCTCGGCTCGAACCGGCCATTGTTAAGCTCTTCAAACAACGCTCCTAGCCAAGTTTTCCGCCTCGGTGACGGTAGGCGCCGACCGGTGTGGACCCATAGCCCGGGCGAACGGGCAATAGATGACAGGGAAATGAAGACACGGCAAAGTCGACGCTGAGAGGTCGAAGGGGCAAGGGGGTATTGGGGG
>JABGLY010000346.1:0-48480 GCA_013623525.1 Fusarium dimerum | reverse complement strand
ATGTTGGAGATGTCGACGGTTGACGGTTTGGGAAAACGGTTTTTTCTTAGCTCATGTCACAATAGCGACATCCCCATGTCCATCTCCGTCTCCATTTCTAGTCATCCTTGTTCATTTGATAAATTTATTTGTTGCTCTTTACCCTTCACTTCATATTTTACGAATGAACAGCAGTATTCACAAGTAGGTTACATCCTGCTGACGTCTACTTTCTATTCGCCTTCTATTCAATATGCCTTCGCCTTCGCTTTCGCTTTCACCAACGATATGGCCTGTCTTGTACTACTATGGTCAAGTAAACATTGACCGACTGCTGCTGCATTACCACAACTTGTTCTAGCTGCATTCAGTGGAACGAAACTGATCGGATTTCAAGGCCAGGCTAACTAACCACTCTCTCCGATCTCTTTTTTGCATCTTATCGTGGCATCCTCTTGTCTGCTCGCAAAGAAGCGGTATATAAATCTCCTCTCAGCGAGTAACTCGAGACAAGGTACAATTACACTATCGAATCAAATTCAACGCCTTACAAGACTTATTTTCTGTTTCGAGCCATGCATTAGATGACGCATTGTAGTCAATTCTTCTCTTTCAAGTCTGCATGCCCGCCTTGTTATTTGAAGGCCCTATTGTCTCGAGGCGTACAAGCCGCCATGTATAAAATGACGACCTGATAAGTCCAAGGGAGAAAAACAAAATAAGCCCAAAACGGACGCCGAACGCCGGGTGTGCCTCACCTTAGGCCAGTTCTTCATAACGCCTATACCGCTGTATTACATTGGCTCTCTGAGGCTCGTCGGCGGACTCAACCCCTTTTGAACCCGCTCATGGTATGTTGCAGGTGCCGCAAAGGGAGAAGTATCGCAGAATCCTAGGGGAATCTTTGCATACAGTCAAAGTGGTCTATTCATTAGACGGAGCTGTCATTCTCTGTCAGCGAGGCCTCACTTCTTGTCTGCGAACTTCTGGTGGATGGCACGAATTTGCTCCTCCACGTTCACATTTGACATGTGACCCAATTGCGCTTGGGTTCGAGCATCGGTTGCTCCATCGTAACTGTTCAGAGCGACCTTCTTTCTGCGTGCAAGCTCGTCTTCTGAGAGCGCCTGGCCAGTGACAGGATCAAACACGTCGCTACGTTGACTAGCCAGACGCTTCAAGTTGCTGGCGACATCAACATTAGCAACGTTGGTATGCGAGTGACGCGCTTCAGCCTTTGCTCGCTGTTCCTTCCAACTAGGATCAAGAAGTTCGACTGGGATTCATTATTAGCAGTTATCTCGATATGCATATGGGTAAGCTTACTTCGCATGTGAGCCTCGAGCTCATTCATGGGAATCTGCTGCTTGCAGTTGGGGCATAGAGCCATCTGAGCACCCTGCTTATTGGCAGCCTTCTGTGCTGCACGAGGTACATAATTCTCCTTAATCTTCATAGGGGCACCACCACGAGCCTCAGCATGAGCCTGCTGCCTACGGGCCTGTGCGTCTGCGCGTTCCTGAATACGTCGTTCTTCCTCCTCCTCTTGTGCAGATCGTTGCGGCTGGTTGGGCGCATAAGGTTGGGAAGGTGGAGGCATTTGAGACTGGGAGGCTTGCTGCTGAGGAGCGTAGCTAGCGTCGGTAGGGGGAGGTTGTGAAGGCATGAACTGGGCAGGATAGGCATTGTAATTCGTCTCCTCGTCCGGCATGGCTTCTTCGATTCGCAGATTAGATCCGATGGAGGCCAAATTTCGATCCTCGAGGGACGCATATTGAAGCTCAGAAAGATTGGTTGGAGGCGGCAAATTGGCTTGGTCATCGGCATCGCTGAAGGTGATGGTTTCAACAACAACGAAATCGCTCCAATCAATCTGGGCAAAATCAACCTTCTCCTTCTCTTCCTGTTCTTCCTTCTTCTGCCGCTCAGCTTCCTGAAATTTGGCGTATTCAGCTCGTTGCTTGGCGCGGTTCAAGACGACAAACTTGTCCTTGATGTTTGTCTCTAACTCAGCTATGCGCTGCTGTTCAAGCTTTCCTCCTTCACCATCGAGACCGCTGGCTCTCAGTAGTGTAGTATACTGGTCGATGATGTGCTGGAAGAAGTTGTGGAAGGTATGGTTCGGAATCAGAAATTGAAACTGGGGGTTTCCAGCTTCGCGCTGAGCAAGCTGCGTCATGAACTGTCGGCCGTTCTTCGCAACGAAAAGAGCTGTCAATCGGATGACATCCAGATCTTTCTGGTTGATTCGAGGCATGCGCGCAGAGAATTGATAGTCAGGAGGTTTCGGAGGACCTTGCGGTTTGGGAGGAGCTGGAGCGGATTCACCAACGCGGCCAGCTGCGATAGCTGTACCGCGACCGGCCTTGACCTCTTCAAGCCGCCACTGATAGAAGGGATGGTAAGCATCGGAAGGATTCAAGAAGCTAAACTTTGGATTTGAACTTTCTTTGTCTCGAATACGATCTTCGAAGACGGCGCCGTTTCGCGCAACATAACCTGCTGTCTTTTCGAGAACATTTCGAATTTCGCGAGGAGGAAGGACAACTCCAGCTGGGGCCTTGATCTCATCAAGTTGGGCGGAGGCAGCGTCGCCATTTGAAGTGGCAGCTGCCATTGTGGATAGGAAAGTCTGATATGGAGGTCTGTTTGAAGGCTTCAAGATATTCGCGGTTAGGAAATTTCTACTATGCTCAGTTGACGCGACGGCTCATGCCGGAGAAGGAGTTTTTCCGAAGATGAAACGATGGGGTCCCTTTGGCATATGATGGCGTTAGTAATGAAAGCATCAACTTTCAAGCTCATCTGTTCTGATTCGTGTTCCTGTGAGGACGGTTATCTCGACATTTTGCTGCTGGATTTGTAATTGGCATGATTCAAGGCTTTTGGATTCTTGGATCCCATACGATACTCGGCAACAGTCGTCATGTGTCATGTGACTTCAATCTGTCAACTTACATGAAAGGCAATAAATTTTCAAAACATCATGAGTTCAATAGTATTTACCCAAGAAGCATCAAACTCACATTTGTTACTATCTAAATATATTAGATTTCTATGGTCGCTGGAATATCAATCAAACATGCGTGTGTCATGGCGATAAGGATAGTAACAGGATGCAACAGAGAAATTTGACTAAGAAATTACTGCATCGCGCTGGTTTAGAGCTGACGTATCCTTGCTCGAGATGATCCTCCGGTACAGGTCGTTGAGGACATTATCTGACCACTACAGCCACATTACTACACTAAACATGCAGCAGACGTCGTGTCAAGACCAATATGCAGTGGCACAGTCGTGAAACATGCTTTGAGTTAGGGACCGTCTGTTCCATCAAGGCTGCCTCCCTCTGGTCCCATACTTCTTCTAATACAATGGGCAAGAGAAAACACGAAAAGACAAAAAGCACGATATTGTGCTGTTTTTATTGAGATCTCTGTTTGTGTAAACACCCATTCGATGTCCTTGCATTTTTGCCAGGCTTCAAAATAATAAAAAACCAGAAAGAAGAAAAGGGAATAAAATCTTGATCAGCCACTATTGGCAGTTGGATTCAGGGGGACACTTCTGCTTGATGGACCTAGACCCAGCCAAATGTTTTAGTGGCGTTTTCTCCCCTAATGCTTGTGGATCAGACCAAAGCTCCCAGCTTTCAGCCCCATGGAGCTCAATGGATGGAAGGGGCTGCCCATGGGTCCGTTGGCAGTTGTTCATGGTACATCCTTCATGTACCACCCGAGGAAAGCGGGCGGGAACGACCCGAAAAGGCCACTGTAGCTACAATTTTTTTTGTCAGGTCCAACCTAGCGCGTCAACCAAGATGTAAGGATGTAAGGAAGGCGGTATCACCAGCTCGATTGGTTCGTGTCCACCTCTACTTTTGCAGTTGTTAGTACGGTGCAATAGGTACATCAGCTGCATTCCCCTGAACAGCTTCTTCCTCATCCTCATCCTTCTTTTCAATTTTTTACCCTCCCCTTCTTTATCCGTCCGCCATCCTCAGTTCATCATCTCCTAGTCTGTCGTATAGGCGACGATTAGCGATTGAGAATTCTAAGGGTGTTTCTTTTCATCTTTAGTTCATTGTTCGTTTATTCTGAACCCCCTGGGATCATTGACGAAGTGTCTTTTAACACCTGTCCCCATTCCATTCTCACACTCTCTGTCTTCCCTTTTTATAATCTCCCTCGTTAACCACTTCATCAACCTATCCTCGATATTCCGATACTCTACTTTCGATTGATGCAAACTTGAACGGCATTTCGAATTTCTCGAGTCGATCGCTTATACTTTCATCATGGCTCGCTCGCGGGGCAAGAGTCCCCAACCGCCGGTTAAGGCTTCAACGCCTGTTGTCGAAAAGCAGCAACCTCAGCTTCAGCCCCAGGCGCAACAGCCCGTCGTCACCGCTAAGCCTGCTGCTGCTGCAAAGCCTGTCGTTACGGTTAAGCCCAAGGACAACAAGACATACAAGAAGAACTCGACCTCTTACAAGTCGGATGGTGTCCAGGACAATGATGTCTTCCTCCTGCCCGTCTCCGATTACTGGGTCGCCCTCCTTTTGATCGCTGTAGCTACCGCTGTCCGCGTATACAAAATCTACATTCCTACAAGTGTCGTTTTCGATGAAGTTCAGTAAGTAGTGTGATTTGCGTCTTGACATTTCTGTCTATAGCTCTGCTCAATCATGACACGGCACCTGCTGACCAATTACTCAACTTACAGCTTCGGTGGTTTCGCTTCCAAGTACATCAAGGGCAAGTTCTTCATGGACGTTCATCCTCCTCTGGCCAAGATGCTTATTGCTCTCACCGGTTGGCTTGCTGGCTTCGACGGAAAATTTGATTTCAAGGAGATCGGCAAGGATTATCTCGAACCTGGCGTTCCCTACGTCGCTATGCGTCTCTTTCCTGCTATCTGTGGCATCCTGCTGGTTCCCTGTATGTTTCTCACCTTGAAGGCTGTTGGCTGCCGAACTATGACGGCTGTCTTGGGCGCAGGTCTTATCATCTTTGGTCAGTTTCCTTCCGCCAATCCATATACTATTGCAGGCCTATATTAACTCTCTTCAGAGAACGGTCTTCTCACCCAGGCTCGTTTGATCTTGCTCGACTCGCCCTTGGTCGCCGCTACTGCTTTTACTGTCCTAGCTTTCACTTGCTTCAGCAACCAGCATGAGCTTGGCCCTGAAAAGGCTTTCCAGCTCAGCTGGTGGTTCTGGCTTATAGCTACTGGTCTCGGTCTTGGTATCACAGTCAGCATCAAGTGGGTTGGTCTTTTCACTATTGCTTGGGTTGGTACCATCACTCTTATCCAGCTCTGGGTTCTGCTTGGTGACAACAAGAACGTTTCCATGGTATGTCTGACCTCGTCAACTATTTGTTATTTTCAAGACTCATTTGCTGACCTGCCCAGCGTCTCTTTGCCAAGCACTTTGTGGCCCGCTTCTTCGGTCTCGTTGTCATTCCCGTGACCTTCTACATGGCCATGTTCGCCACTCACTTCGCCTGTCTTCGAAACCCAGGTGACGGCGATGGCTTCATGAGCTCTGAGTTCCAGTCAACTCTGAACAGCAAGGGAATGAAGGATGTCCCAGCGGACGTTGTCCTCGGCAGCCGTGTGACAATCCGCCACGTCAACACCCAGGGTGGCTACCTTCACTCCCACCCTCTAATGTACCCCACTGGCAGCAAGCAGCAGCAGATTACTCTGTACCCTCACAAGGACGACAACAACATTTGGCTTCTCGAAAACCAGACCCAACCTCTTGGTCCTGACGGCGAGCCCATTAACGGTACCTATGCCTGGGATGCCCTCCCTGAGCCCCAGTATATCAAGGACGGCATGGTTCTCCGACTCTTCCATCGACCAACCCACCGCCGCCTGCATTCACACGACGTCCGACCCCCGATCACGGAAGCTGACTGGCAAAACGAGGTCTCCGCATACGGTTATGAAGGTTTCACCGGTGATGCCAACGATTTCTTCCGCGTTGAGATTGTTAAGAAGAAGTCCCAGGGCGCCGTTGCCAAGACTCGCCTCCGAACCATCGAGACAAAGTTCCGCCTGATCCATGTCATGACTGGCTGCGCTCTTTTCTCGCACAAGGTCAAGCTTCCCGATTGGGCTTCTGAGCAGCAAGAGGTGACTTGCGCTCGTAGCGGCACTCTCGCCAATAGTTTGTGGTACATCGAGTCCAACTCTCATCCTCAGCTGGGCGAAGGGGTTGAAAAGGTCAATTACCGTCGACCTGGTTTCTTTGGCAAATTCTTTGAGCTTCAGAAGGTCATGTGGAGGACCAACGCAGGCCTAACAGACTCTCATGCATGGGATTCGCGTCCCGAGTCGTGGCCTATTCTCCGTCGAGGTATCAACTTCTGGGGTCGCCACCACACCCAGGTCTACCTGCTTGGCAACCCTATCATTTGGTGGTCTTCCAGTGTTGCAGTTGCCATTTGGATTGTCTTCAAGATCTTTGCTGTTCTCCGATGGCAGCGAAGCTGCAATGACTACGCTAACACAACTTTCAAACGCTTTGATTACGAGATCGGGACTTCAGTTCTTGGCTGGGCGTTCCATTACTTCCCTTTTTTCCTGATGAAGCGCCAACTATTCCTCCATCACTATTTCCCTGCTCTCTACTTTGCGATCATTGCTCTGTGCCAGATCATCGACTACTTTACTGCTCGTGTGCCTGGCATCGGTGTCCGTGAGCGACCCATCATCAACAGAATCACAGCCGTGTCCTTCCTTGTGCTCGCAGCCGCCGTCTTCACCCTATACTCACCCCTAGCCTATGGTGCGCCCTGGACCAAGGCTGAATGCAAGCGTGTTAAGCTTTTCCCGACATGGGACTTTGATTGCAACACTTTTTATGATAGCGTAAGTCTCACCACCATGGTTCCGAAGATGCGGTTACCGCAGCGGGGGGGCAAGTGACCTATGAGATATATCTCGCACCTTGGCCTTTGTCGCGCGATGTATGCTCTTGGTATCCACGTTTGGAGAGAAAGGATATGCAACTAATTGGTTTTTCACAGTATGAGAAATATTCCAAGACCCCTTCCATCAGCTCGTCCGTCGTCCCTACTACTGCGGCCAAGAAGGTCGAACCTGTAAAGCAGGCTCCGGTTGTCGATCAGCAAGCCGCGGTTGTACCCCCTAAGGAGGAGAAGGTCGAGGAGAAGGCTGAAGAAAAACAGGCACAGCAAGAGGAGGCCGTTATCTCGGGTGCCCCTGTTCCTCCTGACCATCGTGTCATAGGCCATGAAGAGATGGTCGAGTACCGTGATCAGGACGGCAACCTTCTCGACCCCGAGGAGGTCAAAGCGCTGGAGGGTAAGGTTGAGTTCAAGACAAAGTACGAGACTCGAACACGTGTTGTTGATGAGAACGGCAACGAGATCCATGAGCCTGAAGAAGACCGACCTGAAAGCCCTGATGCTGGTGTCGCCCCTCCTCATCCCGATGTCGAGGGCGCCAACAGTGAGACTGTCAAGGAAAAAATTGAGAATGTCGAAGCCCAGGAAATTCCTGCAAGCAAAGACGGCGAAAAGGAGGCCGAGGAAGCCAAAGCTAAGCCCGCCAGCGACCAGCAAGACGCTACTGTCAAGGAGGAACTTTAAGTCATTGCGACTATGTTTTCTCTCGACTCGCGTATCTTAGCCCTCATGTTCCCCTTAAACCATGTTGTCGTACATACTCTCTTATCAATTAATGATTTATCAAGAGATAGGAGGTGTCTAGCTGATTACTTTTCTCATCATAATGGTGTCACCATATATGAAGAGGGGGAATTGAAATGATTGAGAAAAGCTGCAGAATGGGTGAACAAATGGTTGGGGAGGTACCACAGACACAAGTCGTCAAGACTATGGCGCAATTTCTCATTTGTAATAAAGGTTGGAGACATTTGGTGGTTTCTCATTGTTGCAGGTAGCTGCCCCAGATGAAGCACGAATCTCATATAATACAAATTTTATGTTGATGTTTATCATGGCATACGGGGTTCCATATGACCACTGAAAATGTTTATATACCCCTTGTTCAGGTTAGAATCTCTTGTTTCATGTCGCTATCAAATTGTTGTCGAGTAGGCAAGCCCTCAATCATTCAATCTAATCGGTGACTAAAGACTTGACAATTAGTGTTGGTTGTCTCATCTTGTGTATTACGACTACAACTAATGGCGGTGTCATTCTAAGTGGTGACAAGCCTTGCGTCATCTAATAAGATGCGCATGTACGTATATGTACTAACATGTGTATACCCGAAGGAAAAGGTATCGCATCTTGTTGCTCCCCAAGAGGAAATAAAAGCCCGTCTCCATTCCATCCATGACGCTCGACAATGAGAAAAAAGAAAAACTTTCTTGGACCTCCAAAAATAGGGAATAGTGAAAGGGGGGGTGAAATTCTTCAATTCTTCCTTTGAACGGGGAAGCCACTCTACTCAGCGCCATCAAGAACTCCTGTTAACTCCAGAAACAAGAAGCGATTCAGCCCAAACATCCAGCGCGTTCGTAATTCGCCTTGAATAGCCCTTGTGGTTCTCACTCGATGTATGTTGAGATACCCTGTGCCGTCCGTACCATTCGAGAAAAAGGCCAACAAATAAATGCTTCGAGTTGTCGTCCAATGTGTTGCAAAAGTAGGTTCAAAAAGCCAAATGCCGAGAAAAAAGATAATCAATATGGTATACAGAAATTACTACACGAAACTCTGCGTGGTGTAGAATAAAAAATGAGTAGGTGTTGCGTGCTGAGAACTGTTTATCGATCTGCTACAGGGATCGTAATAGAAAGTCGTTTGGTGTCTTCGGAATCAATGCACTTGACATCAAGAGATTGTATCGAGCTTCTCAGGCTCCTGGCGCCATCTGTTTGCGAGGGTGGGGTGTGTGGTGCTTCAATGGGGCCTTGCTTGGGTGTTTCTGTATGTGAACTCTGAATATCTGCTGAACAAGTGTCCGCACCCGGATACTCTGCCTTCGGTACGGTCAAGTGATCTGATGAAACGCTTCCTTCCTGACTAATACGTGGGCTCTTCTCCGCATTCACAGGAAGTGTTGCTTGGGTGTTGGGAATGACCCCGCCTCCGATGCGCGACCAGAACATCTGCTCCCGCAGTCGCACACTTTCCTCCCAGGCCGCCTTCTCGTGATCTTCGTCATCTGCTCGCCAGTGGCCATCCTTGACCATTCGCAAGAATCCTAGGTAATCGCAAGTCGAGCGCACACGGCCGAGGCAGTACTTGCAAAGCGGATATCGCTGGGCGGATTCAGCTTCGCTCGTTCGGAAGCGATGTGTTCGTAAATAACGTGAGTCATTGCGGGAGTCGCCGCAAAGGGAGCAAGGGTAGTATTGAGGCCTCGTCAAGGCAACAAAGGAGCCGCTTGTGGGAACAGGTTCGACGACAAGTGTACCATCAGCAATAGCATTGATGACAGTTCTTCGAGCCAGCCACGATAGACCGGGAGCAATGTCGAGACGTAAGGTGGGATCGATATCCTCAGCTAGTGCTCGCTTGTAGAATTTTGTGTCCCTGAGAGCAGGCAGCGGCGCCGCGGATGCGTTCGACGTGGCGCTCACAGTTGAGGCTGGAGTATTAGGGGACTGTGGGGCACTGCCAGCGGTAGGAGTTGACATATTCAGCGAGGTGGTAGAAGCATTGGACGGATGGGCACTTGAGGTTGAGCCGCCCAAGCCCAGTCCAGTTAGTGCACTCAAAGTGCCCATTGAGCCCGATGAAACTCGGCTTCCTGCTCGATTTCGGGAGGTACGAGCCAAACTGACGAACTCGTCATATGCGGACAAGTCCGTACGCAACACAGGCTGGATAAGGTGAGGGAAACTTGTGGGATACGAAGGTTCGACAGGTTGACCCCATGGAGATGCGGCGGATTCGTCGGTGGATGTACATTGGTCATCGTGTGTATCTGGTCGTGTAAGGCCTGGAGAGGAAGGCGCAGTGGCGCTAGTCTGGTCGTCTCGTTCGGCAACAATGTGTTCCATGACGTGCTTTAACTCGGAAAGCTGCTCCTGCTGTGATTTGAGTAGACTTTCCGAGTCGATAAGCTGAGCCTTTAACTGATCGTTCTTTCGTTGCAAAACCTCATGGTCAGCTTTGGCCTCCTCTTTAGCGGCAATAACCATCTTATTGGCCTCCTCGAAAAGTGCAGCAGTGAGGTTCTCGAGTTCCTGCTCTATTTTTTTCTTGTCCTGCTCCACGTCGAGTCGCTTTTGGCGTTCTTCAGCTATCCTGTTGTGCAAAATCCTCTTCTCGACCTCAGAAGTCTGTTTACGAATCCAAACATCACCTGCCAGCATCTCGCGCTGGGATGCATTCTGTGCTTCCAATGCTCTGATGCGTTCGCGGGCAGCTTCGAGCTCATGGCGAGTAGCAGATAATGAATCGTCGAGAACGGTCTGGTAGTTGATGGCGTTAATGAGCTTAGTGCTAAGCGTAGCAACCTCGTTGCTGAGATCAGGGTGATGACTTGGACTGGAAGTACTAATATCCTGGGCCGGCGTCATGGCACGACTTCGAGGGTCGGGTAACGTGCTCATCTCATCGTCGAAGTCGATAGGCGTAGATGATGTTGTGATGGGAAGATGTGAGGAGGATGACGATTTGATTGGTGTCTGAAGTAATGTATGAGACGGACTCCGCGGCTTCTGACTGGGTGCGACAGCCATTGAAGACAGCGAGCGAAAGTGTCCCAGAGAGCGACGTGTGGCAGGTGATGATGCTTTCGTCGGGAGAGGCTGCGACCACCCGGCAGCCGTCATAGAAATATAGCTAAATGGAAAGACGGTAAGCTAATGGCAGCGAAGGAAAATGGAAGCAGAGCAAAGCCGGGAAATTGTGGTGTAGAGAAGAAACGATAGAGTTTGAGAATACAAAGTATAAGTCAAAAGAATAGGGCAGAGAGAAATGAAGAGTGGCGTCCGAGTCAAAAATTCAAGACACAATGGAGGAGGAGAGAGGGATGATCAAAACGTACGAGTCCATGGAGACGGCGCGTGGTACGTCGGTCACCTATACCTATGCCTTGGACTCCCGACCAAGAGGGAGGCCTGGCGTAACGTGACAGAAGAAAATGGTCCAAGGAGCCGAGCTGACGTAAAGTATCTCACTTCTCTCTGCAAAATGAAGCCAAAGTGGTGCAAGGTCTCGTCAGGAGAGAAAAGGAATGAAGGTTGTCGATGAACGTTGGATGATGGGCGAGAGTTAAGGATCTGGAATGGAAGAGAAGAGAGCTGGTACTCTAGTCCAGTTCGATCCGAGTCACGGTGCGGATCCTTCGGGGGGTCCCTGATGAGTGACGACAAGACGAGCCAGACAGGTAGGTAGGTAGACTGTGAACGAGTCAACGACCCCAACGGCGGCGCGATACCTTAAGCGAACTAAGGACCGCAGCAGCGCCAAACGAGGCGAGACCAAGCAAGGACCGAGATCAAGAATTAAGGGAGCTTGCCTGCTTGGGCTTGGGTTTGGGCTTGCAAGCCTGGTTGTGTAGTAGGGGAGAGTTTGACTGGATGTGCGCCAACTGCGCGAACCACGTTCCGCTCTGTTCTGTGCACGTTCCCACAAAAGATGCCAGGGTTTGAGTCGCTTTGACTGGGGGGAGAGCGAGCTAAGATGACGCAGCAATGTTGTGGCTGGACGGTTTTAAGGATGCCGCCGATCGCTGTACGAATTGACGCTCGAAGGCCCGAGACGGACGAGTGCTGTACGGTGGCAGGTGGAGATTTTCGATCACTCTAGCAGAGCACTTGGTTAACTAAGGCGGTGCCTTCAGTGATAGATGGGTTCAGGGCAAAGTGAGGGAGAGAGAGGACGTGGATGCCTGTTTTACGTCGAAAGAGTGGTAACCAAGTTGAAGATGAGAATATGAGGATGATGATGATGGATGCTAGATGAAGCAAAGTTGAGAAGAGCACCAGATCAATCCATGATCTATTCCTCCTCCTCAATACAACAAATGCCCAAGAAGGTGTGTGTCGCAATAATGGGATAATGCAGGTATCTCATGCAAGCCTCCTTCCCATCTGATGTGATTGTTGATGGTCAGCGGGCGGTTGCGGGTAAAGTACAGTACCTAGTGGACTGGACTGTACTCTCTACCTACTCTCTGTACTCTCCGTACTCTGTGCAGCAGAACAATTGGATGATGGAGGAACGGGAGCTACAGCCACCGGGGTTACCCTAGCGGTACGAGGGGAACAGAGCGCGTTCAACTGAAGTCGCCAATGAGATTCTCAGAGACGAGCAGGGTGGGGAGATTTTGGGCTGGGCCGGGGCCCTCTGTACAGTAGCTGCTAAACTGCCCAGTAAGAGGTACAGAATCACCTGTAAAACCCGTTCACAAGTCGCCGTCACTGCCACAATCTGGTCGTTGGATACGATCATGAGCGCCAGTCTACTGTACTATCACTGTAGTAGTAAGTAAGTGCGTGCTTGGACCCTGGCACATGTCGGCCGCTTTATTCCTGTTGTGAAGTAGTTACAACAGAAACCACTGTACGGAGTACGGTAATGCAATTCAGGTTTGGATTGTTCGTGTGTTAAATCCAAACCAGGCACGTCAACACGAAGTTTCTGTATTGAACTTCAAGTTGCTTGTCTGTCTGTCTATGGCACTGAGCCCCTGAATGATGCCAACATGAGCCAAAGTTGGCTTGTTCGAAGCTGAGTTGGATCTCTAACTTCATGTACTGTATCGATAGTGGCAACAAGGTCCCTTGTGGGATGCAGGGTTCATCTACACCAGACACCCACCACGAGTCGGGTACCTGCTGTTTTTGAGGGGAGGGCCTCGAATTGATAGATCTCGAGATATCATCGGTAAACACGACATGTATCAGCTCCCTCCAGACCCAGACATTAGATAGAGGAGGGAAAAGAAAAAGAAAAGGGTAAGGGGGGGACGGACAAGGCCAGCTTGAACGGCCCAGCACAGGCCCCCTGACGATCGAGACCTGTTTCGATTTTCTAAGTTTCTTGCCGACTGGCGAAACGAGTGAGGTTCTGGAACCCGATTGAAGATGGGCTCGAATATTTCTCTGTTCAGCTGACAAGGAAGAGACTGTACGGCGGAGAAGGGACGAAGGCCTCGATAGAGGAGGCACAGTACAAAGAATGAGGGGTCCAGAAACGCGAAAGAAATGTATGCTGCAAGGTGAGATGAGACGGAATGAAGTAGACGAGCCAATATCCCCCTTCTCAGGCATGGCTCATGTTATTTTGAGACAGGACAGGGGGACCACAAGAGATGGAATCTTCACCACAGATTGCGATTACTCGTCACAACATACAAGCACTACACTCAGCCATCATCATACAGTTACAGTAGGTTGGTAACTCGCATGGCTATGAGTTTGACGCGGGAGATCCAAGTTCCTGAATATGATGACGACAGACAAGATAGCCTCTCTGTTGTCTCAAACTCGACCACGTCAGGTGAAGTTACGTCGGGTCAATAAGTCTAGACCAATTCTGGACTGGCCACCAGAGAGGGCAAGGGTTGCTCAGGGGTATATTAGGTGCTCCACGGGGTTTTCAGAGCTGGCAGATTCTGTGAGAGTTCGAGACACGAGCGGGCATAGGGTAGATACCTGGATCAACAAATAACACAGGAGAAATATGTTGCTAGGTTAATTGAGAAGAGTTGCAAGCAGGTCACCTGTCTGGCCCATATAATGAATTCCCTGATGACCAGAATTATCGACTTGGTGCTCAACTGAAACTGAACCTCTCGGGCATCGCAACGACAACCTCTATGGCAAACCCTGAAGCTGTTTGTTTGTTTCAAGATGCCCAACTGCCCCCCGATGTTCTCCTGCACTGGCAATTCCATCACCGCTTCCTACACTACCAGAAGCTTGGCAGGACATGGCCGGGTTGATTGAGCCTTGCGGAGACATCCCTTTCTTCTCGGCTGGTCTTGGAGAGGTTGCGGCATCTCAAAATACTGTTGGGATGCTGTACCACCCCGATCTTGACTCTCTGATACAGTCTGCAAATGACTGCTTGTTCTGCAAACTTGTCCTGGACAAGTCAGTACCCTTGATTAACAGTTTTTGAGGAAATGAAGAATCACCCGTTGGAAAAGTACTATTATATTGATAGTCTGGGTCACGGGCTGACCGACCCGTCTCGGATAAATATGCAGCTGGTGCAACGCTTCGATAACGCAGATGGACTTGCCGATCTTGTCAATGGCCAGAGATTACATATCCTGTATCTTCTGACTGCTGTTGGGGTTTACTGTAGATCTTGGTATGTAGCCTAGATCCGCTATGTCCAAATACAAAACTAATCAAGTACTGCCATCGACCAGAAGACAAGAGCCTTGTACGATGCCTTCGAGTTGGTCCCGACGCTGAAGCGAAAAGGCCCATGGACCTTGTCGCTAGTTGGTCCTATGAATGTACGACAAGCCATGGCAGCTGTCAGCCTCCCGAAGGAGCGATGCCTACTCGAGTGCTCGATCTCGACATAACACACTGCGACCCAAGCAAAGCCCGCCTCGTAGAAACAGAGGGTACTCAGTCAGGTCCGTATGTTGCGCTTAGCCATTGCTGGGGTATCAATGGCTCCGGGCATATAGTTACTACTCGGGAAACCTTCTTGTCCCATCTTGCAGGTATCGTCCTCGACAGTCTCCCCAAAACGTTCCAAGATGCAATCGCATCCACGCGTCAACTTGGTATCCGCTATATCTGGATTGATTCACTCTGTATCTGTCAAGATGCCGCTGATGACTGGACACGAGAGGATGCAGCGATGGCGGATGTATACGCTAGAGCGCATCTTGTTATTGCGGCTGATAATGCACGAAACACCAGCAGAGCTTCTTGAACAGACCGAAGCGGCAGCATGTTCCCGTTAGCCTTAATGTCTCGCCCCAAGCCACAGATCATGAAGAAGCCTTGCCGGTCCCTGGTTGGGCTCATAACACCTCACCCAGAAAAGTTGCCTTCGTACGCAACCTGGTGGAACTACAAAATGAGCCACTGGTTCGCAGAGCTTGGGCTTTGCAGGAGCGTCTTCTTCCTATTAGGATCTTGTACTTTGGCACCGAGCAGCTGTTTCTTGAATCCAATACTCATTTCAAGTCGGAAGATGGCGTCATGGTTCCTGGAAGACTCTAATCACTCTATCCAGGTCTTGCTAAGATAGGTCCCCTCCAAATTTCCGAGAGGTCTTGCCATACTGACATTCACTATTTGTGGTATAATATTATCGAGACATACTCTGCAAGGAGTTTGACATTTCAGGCGGATCGTCTTCCGGCCATCTCTGGTGTGGCATGCCTTACTGAGCAGAGACTCAAAGCCCGGACGAAACAGAGTGTTGTTGTGACTGGGGAAGACAAGGTACAATATGTAGCAGGATTGTGGAGTAATGCCTTGGTAGAGGGACTTGTTTGGCAGGTTTTTGGACGCCCAAAAGAAGAGAAACATCCTACAGTCGAACCACCTCTACCAGGCGATGAAGGATATATTGCACCGTTCTGGAGCTGTGCATCCTTTGCTGGGGGGTAGCACATGTACCAGTACCGGATGGGTGGAAACAAGTGGCAAGAGTCACTGGGTGGTATGTGACGTTGAAGAATATAAGAAACCCTTATGGAGAGGTAACGGATGGTTGGGTGAGTCTACGTGGGTTTCTGCTGAGGCTATGCCTGAGTGAACTCCCAGAGGAGGATCAACCAAGTCTGCCGGAGGGTTATCCAAGGAGCATGCGGGTATGCACGCCTGGTGGAGATGGCTTCGGGGCATATGTAAGCTTTGATTGTGTGCAAGAGGAAGGCGAAGAAGCGAGGGCATGGGCAAAGGGTAAGTCACTGTCGGCACTGTTCATGCACAAGACTGTCCATTATCTGGACACTCACGGGCAAGAAGTCTGGACTTGTAGTGCCATTGTTGTTGAAGCTGTGCAGTCGCGGAGCCATTGTCGGCCAGGGATGAATCATTATAGACGATTGGGTGTTGTGCGTATTAATTCGGCATCTATGAGTGAGCACAATATCCATGTCGTTAACGATATAGAGAGACATTCTGAGCTAGTGTTAGTTTGAAAATACAGCGCACAAGCAATTGCACCATTGAATGGTCTTATAACCGTAAGTTATACAGCTATCCTTGCTTTATCGTAATAGCTTGATACTGTTAAAGCACTATGGTAAGTTGAAGCAAAACATCACGTCAAGATATCGAGAGCGTGTGTAGGGTAAGTTAAGTAACGAGATGTCAGCTTTTATATCTATGAAACGCCCGAGTTTGGGGGGCTGAGTTTATGGACTGGGCGAACTGTCCTAAATATAGACCGCCCAATGACGTTGGGCCAGAGATGCTATAAAGGCTAAGGCACAGGGCAGGAACAGGAACAGGGACCAGGTCTGACCGGAAGGGGGAAAGGGAATGCTTCAGCCCCTCCACACTAGGTCGGTGCTGTACCAGCTAGAGGAGTTAGAATTGGTCGGTAAGCCCCTCTTACTTGTTGGACACGAAATCTTACACTTGGACTTCCTACGTATATAATCTTTCAGCTCTATACAGAGTAACGTTAGTAGTCCCATTTACACATTCCATCCCTACCGTCACCAAGCAGACTCGTCTTCCCAACCTTGCTCCTCAATTCAACACCCATCACCCACGATAGAGCTTCGCATACCAGAACGCCCCCCCCATCCCACACCGACATCAAAACAATGGCTCAAGAAGGCATATTTTCCTCCAACCTCCTCTCCCCCGAGGTCAAGGCCGCGCTCCCAGAGGGTTACACGCTTCGAGCTTTGCGCAAGTCCGACTACGATAGCGGCTTCCTTGATTGCCTTCGTGTCCTCACAACAGTGGGCGACATCAGCGAGGCTGATTTCCACAAGCAATACGACGATATGGCCTCTGCCGGAAGCTACTACATCATCATCATTGAGGACACTACGCGGACTGAGCGCCCTGTTGTTGGAACTGGTGCCCTCATCACCGAGCGAAAGTTGTAAGTGGTTCCTGGATAGGATATCCATGCCTCATTTTGCACAACCAGACACTCACACCTGTCCTTTCTACAGCATCCACAGCCTAGGCGCCGTTGGCCACATCGAAGACATTGCAGTCGCGAAAGATCAGCAAGGCAAGAAGCTCGGCCTCCGCATCATCCAGGCCCTCGATTTTATCGCCGAGCAAGTTGGCTGCTACAAGAGCATTCTCGACTGCAGTGAAGCCAACGAGGGCTTCTACGTAAAGTGTGGCTTCCGACGAGCTGGTCTCCAGATGGCCCATTACTACGAGGGAACCAAGGGTAAATCCCAGTGATTTCTTAATATAATAATCTGAATACACATCTACAAACATGCACAAAGGGCCCCTTGCTGCGAGGCAGCTCCTCGCTCGGATGCGGGTTCTCGGCTGACATGATCACGCTTGCTGTTTCGCTTTTCTTCCTTCTTTTACTCCTATGATATATCGTGATATCTCGGTTTCCCTTTTTTTTTCTTTCTCTTTTTTTCTCGTTTTTGTTATATATAAATGCTGATGCAGCTATTTTCACGAGGCAGGAAGCAAAATCTAAAATCGGATAGAGAGTACTCATCAATGGAGCTGGAGATGATAGACGACGGACAGAGGAGGAAATAGACAGGATGTTTTTCTTTTTTTTTTCTTTTTTTCTTCTTTTTTCTTCCCCTCACAGGCTTCTTCGCTTTAGAGCTATCAAACACGAATATGATGTCTGTAACTATAACCGCCTTAACACAACCTTTTGTAAGTTACACAGGACAATGCAGCCTTTGATGACTGATGTGATCACTTTGGCTCGGCTTCCGAGAAAGCCTGGAGTGACAATGCTTTATGGTGCTATATAAGACTTAGGCTCCCATCTGACAGCATCTGCTTCGGTCGCCGAAACCAATAGAACAGAACAAAATAAAACAAAACAGGATCAGTAATTCGGCTTATCATGTTTGAAGAGCTCAACCCGTCATTTGCCCGTGTGCGCATAGCTGCTCTGAGGTCAACGTAAGATGCTTCTCCTGTCTAACCTCATTCGTGGAACCTTTAATCAGTCAACTTCTTAGGGTGCTCTCAGCGAAACCGCCAGGCCTGGAGTGTTGTCTAGTGCGGCATCAAACAAAACGGGTATTATTGGTTGCCGGGTTGAAAGGAGCTCATGTGCTGGTTAGAAGAAAGACTATCCAGTCGAAGCGTTGGCTGAGCTGGTGAGCAAGGCAAAACCTTGACGACTCCTTTCAGGTTCCATAGCACAGCCAGCTGGCGTAGCTGACACACTTGTACTTAGTCTTGCCTGAATACAATTTCCCAAGGCTGCAGTCTCTTTATTCTATTCATTCTGTTTTAGGGGTATTCGCTACGAGTTTCCATCATCATATCGCTTATCGACCCATCCACCCTCCGTCAACAACCAAAACATGACCGCTTACGTAGCCACTGGCTTTACTTGCCAAGTACACAGCCGTGCCTTTGAAGTCTTCAGGAGAGCCCCAGCTTCCGGCAGGAATTCTAGCGGTGATGCTAGCCAATCGCTCGGGGTTTGCCAGCAGTGCCTCGTTCATATCAGTGGCGATATAGCCAGGAGCAATAGCGTTGACAGTGATTCCCTTGGAAGTCCACTCGTTGGCAAAGCTCTTTGTGACCTGGCCAACGGCGCCTTTCGAGGCGGCGTATGCGGGAACGGTGAAGCCACCTTGGAAAGTGAGGAGAGAAGCAAAGTTGATGATGGAGCCGCGGCGGCCAGTGACTGGAGAGGGCTCGAGGTTTAGCATATGAGCACCGACGTCTCGGCAGAGGGTGAAGACGGCGTTGAGGTTTACTTGAATGACCTGCAAGCCGAGTGATTAGCTGACAGCCCGGGTTAGAGTGGTGTCATGACAAAGTAACTTACCTCATTCCAATCATTATCAGGGAAAACCTCACAGGGGTGTCGTCGCTGAATACCAGCACAGTTGACCAGGATACGGATCTGGTGCCCATCTGCAAGAACTTTAGGAACAAGAGCGGCGACTGATTCTTGAGATGAGAGATCGGCCTCGTACGAAAAAGTCTTGCGACCGAGCTTCTCAACAGCCTCAACAGTAGGGTTAGAGGCACCGCTTCGCTAGGGTTGAGAGTTAGATTCGGATTGTGAGAGATGGGGGATGGCATTGGATCACATACTGTGACAAAAATGATGTCTGCACCGGCTTCAGCAAGACCAATTGCTACAGCTTGACCAATGCCACGAGTACCGCCTGTGATGAGGGCAGTATGGCCTTGGAGGGAAAAGAAAGAAGCAGCCATGATACAGTTTATGTGACTCTAGATATGTAAGGATGTATCCAAGAGAGATAGTAGGTAGAGAGATGGCGAAAGAAGGACCCTTGTATTGATGGGAGAGGAACAGATAAATTGTAGCAGAGGTGGGAGTGTTGGTTGGGGGAAGAGATGTTTGATGATGGGGATGATTTTATTTTATCAGACGAGGGGCAGGCACGGCATAGCATGTATGATGAGGAAAGAGTCCAGCCTACAGAATGAGAGACCCCTCACTCCTCCCCCGCGGGGGTCGCGGTATGAGGGAGGTGTAAATATGAGGGGCAGTGAGGTAACTACCAACTAAACTGGTACCTGCCTGGTAGTAGGTAGTATAGACCTGGGTTCCGATGTGCAGTTAACTACATACAAGTCGTGCTCTTATCCTACCCATGCGGACGGAGTAGGATTTCCAATTATCCCAAATCGGGTCGAATTCGGCATTGAACTGTTTTTTGAATATTTATTAAAAGCTCCAGGTAGATAATGGATGTCCATTTCTTCGAATAAGGCGTCAGGTGCCTCCCTCTCCGAAAGAAGATCGGAGAGAATGCCGACTCAAAGCCGAGAGTGTGAACTCATGATGGATCATGAGTTTCCTCGTCCCACACAGACCCAGCTGACGTGGGGTACAAGAACAAAGGCAGTAGAGGGGAAGAACAGGATATGATCATGCCGGGACATTGTACTTAGGGGACCCCAACTTCAATTTCAATTCAACTGAATTCCGTGTTCACATTAACAGACGCTCATATGTCTGTCGTATTACGGACTATGACCATGAACTATGATCCCCAATAACCCTACCAGTACGTACAATAAAACCCTGGCAAGATGGGTTTCAACTGTGATCGGTGACAATTCCCTTTCCCATCTTCTACAGGAATCCCCAAGATCACCCTAACATCATTGTTCCAAGATAGGGCGGATAATACCAAGCCTTCCAACAAGCCACAGCAATTAAGTTCAATAATGGATATCGAAAGGCATTGGGCCACCATGTTTACGGTGTCATGGGAACCTCTACGCGGGGCATTCTCTCATTCATGGAGACACTACACCACACCAACTTGGGTTAAACTATCTTGGTTTCCTTTTCCGACCCAATCTCGGCTCTCTCCCCGCGTCTCTATACACCCCTCTTCCACACCATTCGCAGCGCGTCCATTTCGCTGTTCAACCCTCTCGACGGGATTTTCTTCTCATTTTTTTTAACTTGGAAAAGAAGAAAAAAAAAGTGTTCATATCTGGCCCGTCCGTCACTCTGCATTGCTTTCCGGGGTGTCCCTGACTTTTCCGTATGCTGTCCCCAGTCATGGATCGTTGAGTGCCTTTTATCAAATATATGTCCCGCCCTGCTACTTCAACATCCCACTTTCAACTCGCTACAACTACTTCATCCTTATCCTCTTTTTTTTTTCAGCCAGAATCCAACCAATATCCCTACTTTTCAAACTTCATATAATCTCAATTGACAACCGCGTGAGCTATTCATTGTTTGTTTGTTCTATCTTGAACTCCAACATATTCCTCCTCGTCACCTACCATCCATCATGGCCACCGAGACCGTATCAGCTTCCGTCCTCCATGGCGTAAAAGATTTGCGAATCGTAAGCTTCAGCTCCCGCCACCGCTTCATCTGATTTCAATTGCCAATACTGAAGTTCCTCTAGGAAGAACGCCAACTTCCTCAACCCGCTAGCGACGAAGTTCAAGTCGCAGTTCAGGCGACTGGCCTCTGCGGCTCCGACCTCCACTACTACAATCATTATCGCCTTGGCGACATCATCGTCCGTGAACCTCTGACCCTTGGTCACGAATCTGCTGGTACTGTTGTAGCTGTTGGGTCTGGCGTCTCACATCTCGCCCCTGGCGATCACGTAGCTCTTGAGGTTGGCCTGCCATGCGAATCTTGTGAGCTCTGCAGCGAGGGACGCTATAACATTTGCCGGGGCATGAGGTTCCGAAGCTCAGCAAAGGCGAATCCGCACGCCCAGGGAACGCTGCAGGAAAAGATCAATCACCCCGCCAAGTGGTGTCACAAGTCAGTCTCGTTCTTCCCTTCTTGAGTCGCTCAAGAAATCATATTAACACCGGAAAAGAATGCCTTCCGATGTCCCTTTAGAACTGGGTGCACTAGCTGAGCCCCTTTCTGTCGCTCTGCACGCTCGTGACCGTGCTGCTCTACCCGAGGGCTCAACCGTCCTAGTCCTTGGCGCAGGAGCCGTCGGCCTGCTAGTTGCCGCCCTGAACAAGGCTGCCAACGCCGAAGCCGTGGTTATTGCCGATATAAATAAGGACCGTGTGGACTTTGCCGTTGCAAATGGTTTCGCAGATGCTGGTGTAGTTGTCCCGATGGAGCGACCGCAGACAACTGAGGACAAGCTTGCCTTTGCTCAACGAGTGGCGGGCATGGTCAAGGAGAGCCTGGTTGGTGGTCAGGCTGTTGGTGAGGTCAAAGCTGTGTTTGAATGCACAGGTGTCGAGACGTGTGTGCAGACTGCTATATATGTAAGTCCGGCGTGAAGCTATCCCATCCGAGATGTTAGCTAACGAACGAAAACCAGTCAGCCAAACCTGGTGGGAAAGTTCTCATCATTGGTATGGGCACTCCCATTCTCACCATCCCCATGTCGTCCGCTGCACTTCGCGAAGTTGACCTTGTCGGTGTCTTCCGCTATGCCAACACGTACCCTAGAATCCTCGAGCTCCTGTCAAAAAAGCCCCCTGGTCTTCCCGACCTCAGCAAGCTCATCACGCAGCGATTCGAAGGATTAAATAACATTGAGGAGGCATTCAAGATGGCCGGCAGGGTCAAGGATGATGATGGCAACCTTGTGATTAAAGTTGTAACGAGTACAACCAGCCAGAAAAGAACGAGCTTGTTGTAAATGGGAATGAATATATGGATACTAGTATTTATACCAAAAAGACAGATAGTTACCAAGATCAGCTGCTACTAGTTGACGATAACGATCATAAGAGCAGGGGAGTACTAGGCTGTCTGATGTATTAGTGCCCTTCCTACTAAGTAGTATGGAAGGAAGGGAGGGAGAAATTTGAAAGCTGGAACCAAACTGCGTTCTACTAACTTTGATAGCCTGACACAGTTTAGAAGCAAGTGATTTTTGACGAATATAACAATTCAATCAGTTTCATTCGGCTCACTTTCACCTCCTGGAGAATGCTCTTATCTGAGGTCTGCCGAGAAAATGCATGTGCTCTAAAACCCCGGTACTTTTTTTTTCTCTTATATTTCCTTTCTTTTTACGCAAGGCATACGTTGTAGCTTTCCGTTTGGATATGAATCTCATATCGTGTATCATAAGAGGGGTCGTACTTTATTCACAAAGGACACGAGCCCTATGCGGCCTATGTGCCAAAGATTCTTGTCCATTAAGTTGGGGGACGAAGTTTGACAACCCAAGTGTTTGTATCTCGTGTTAAAGAAGGCCGAGACCTGGACAACTCAACAGGGACTGACGGGTCGGGGTCAACTTATGTTAGCAATGATCGGCGCGGAAAAGCAAACACGACTCATGCCGCAACCAAGCTCCCCCTAACCCCCTCCCGATATCGCATTGCGGGGCATACCCCCAATACAATGGAGAGTGTTGCATCATGAGTTTGGATTGGTCATGAAACATGGACATAAACACCATCAGGAACTTGGAAACCCTACAATCTGATACTTCATGACCATAGTGTCACCAATTTTATACCCGACCATTCTTCTTTATAAGGATCCCTCTCTAATTCTTGTTGGGATGTTTGATCTATAAACAGCTTGATATCATATCAAAGCCATGACTCGCTTTTTTACATGGTGTTCCAACTCATAAATTCCGTACCGTTCGGCTGATCCCTGCCAATGTCGCGTAGCGTAGTTCCATTTCGTCTCATATAAATCTCATAGCCGTCCTTTCATTCATGACTTGTCAGGAAAGCCAAAATCGACACCGAATGGAGGGTAGACGTATCGCTTCAGTTGTCCCTTTGCTTGCAGCTCCTTGGAGTAGTCGTCAAGAATCTTGACCTCATCCTCATCAAGGGGGATAATCTTCTTGTTCTGAGTGATGCGCTCTGGCGTAACCGACTTGGCAATGACAGTGCTGCCACGGGCGACTGCAGATGAAGGTTAGTTAGAAAAAACCGCGACAGCCACGAACGGCTTGGGCGGAAGGTAAGGAACGTACCGTGGTAGCTGAGGAGGATGGTGGAGGGGCTGACACCCTTCTTCTCGGCGAGCTTGACAACGGGCTCAGCAGTCAAAACGGGGCCGCCAGTGCTACCGAGAGGGCTGTAGGCCATGATGTGAATGCCCTTCTCCTTGCAGAAATCGACAATCTCCTGCTGAGGAAGTTGGGGGTGGTTCTCAATCTGGTTGACGGCGGGGACGATGGAGGCTCGAGGCAGAAGTTGCTCGAGGTAACGCTTGCTGTACTTTAAGGCCAGTGTGTTAGCCTGAATGGCGGGATATGTTGGTTTATCAGATGGCTTGGATACGTACGTTGCAGACGCCAATGCTTTTGGCCTTGCCAGTCTCGGGAAGCTTCTCCATCAGCTTCCAGGCCTCAACGTGGTCCCAGTCGCGGATGATGTCTCGCGAGCCGTCTGGCTTAGTAGGGAACTTATCGTCGTTGCCCTCAGGGTTGAGAAGAACAGGCCAATGCTGGGGAGGAGTGGTGGTTAGCAACTGGCTTCTGGTTTGCCGCGCTCGGTCACTCGGAGGAATAGACTTACAATAAGGAAGAGGTCAACATAGTCAAGACCAAGAGCCTTCAAGCTCTTGTCGAGGGCCAACTCCACTCGGGTATTGTAGGTGGCCCAGACCTTGCTCACGACAAAGATGTCTTCACGCTTAATACCGGACTCAAAGGCAGCCTTGAGACCAGCACCGACCTCATCTTCGTTGCCGTAACAGTAGGCGCCATCGATGAGTTTGTAACCCTCCTTGAGGGCATGAGTAACAGCAGCTTCGACCTCACCAGGCTTGGATTGCCAGGTGCCGAGGCCGACAGCGGGAATCTCCCTGCCGTTGTTAAGCTTGAAGCTGGTAGCGGCCATTGTGCTTATGTTGGTGTTGATTAAAGATGTATGGTTCGAGCGTAGGAGTCGAGGCTGCTTGGAGGGCGAGGAGAAGAATAGAGAGGAAAGGGAACGATTCAAGAAACAAAAAGTCCAATTTTGTCTGAGGGAGGGGAACCGTCTAATTATAAGGCGCAAAGAACTGGCCATCATATGAGGTCAACCCTCCCCCTCAACCTACATTGTCTCTCAGAGCTATAATGTACATGGTCTTGAATGCCTCCCCCCCACTCTCTCTTTTGCTCAAACTCCATCCATCTTCGGCTGAGGGAGAAATGCGCGGGGTCAAGGCCGAGCTTGCAATAGCGGAGACCCCACCGAAAAACGACTAGGGGGTTTCTTGGGAGCATTGGGGTGTGCGAGGTGAAGGTTGATGGATGTTAGAGAAAATGTTCGGGTACTCGGGACGTTGTAGCCCGTATTTCTAGTTACAAGTACCAACTGTAGCAGATTTGGAAGGAAGATGCATGTATTAAGTACCTGCCACCTGCCTGTAAAATGCTACTGCATTTACTTACTTTCGTACCTTATGTACTAGTGTGGGGGTTACTGTCCAGTACCCAAGAATCGTCATGAATGCCCATGGTGAAAGGACGGGAGATATCGACCAGCAACTGACTGAATCCTTCAAGGCTAGAGAGAAGAAAGGTTGAATCTAGAGTGTCTGAAATGAGATAAATGAGAATTAATGGCATCTATTCCTGTTTCTCGAGTTAGACATAGATGCGACCTAGCAAGGGAAGCGGCTGGATAATCGAGAGAGATAGTGGACCACATCGGCGAGAAACCCGGCCAGCTGAACTTGGCTTAATACCACCACAATATGCTTAACCCCCAACGATACGAAAATGGCATCGTCCATCCCAATCAATGATTTTACCTCATCATCGGACACTTGTGGAGGGGAGGACGGGAACTGTCCATGGGTCTTCGGCATTCCTCATTCCTCTACGACTCAAAGCTCCTTTAACCAATCCACTCACTTGTCTTTCAGTAAGCATCCCACCCCTGTATAGGTTGAGCAAAACAGTTCAACCCCCAATCATGCATAGCAAGATCGTCACTCATGACCAGACCATAAACACACCCATGCAGACGGTAAAGCACATGATATCAAGTTGACAGTGGATTATATGCTCATCTAGTCATTGGGATAATACCAGAATTGTAGGCCCCCAACCGTTCTACATTCCCCATCCAAACCTTCTTCCTCCCATTCTCCTGATCACTCTCTCCAGGCCTTCATATCCAACCCATTCTTCCTCAAGTCTAGCTTTCCTCGTTACTTGACTGAGTTATCAAAGGGCCAACAAACAAGCTATACATACAAACGAAAGGAAAAAGAGAAAACGAAAAAAAATGATTGCACCGTGATGGTGATATCCATTACAACAAATGATGTATCCGTAAAAAAAAAAAAAAAAAACTCCCCAATCCATTATATCGCCCTTCATGCTTCGACCGTTCTCATTTTACTGTCACAAGACGCCCTCTATACTGTAAAGGAAAGTTGGAATTCACCCTTGGTTGGATGCTGATGCTGGGCTTAACCCGAGACAAGAACCCAAAGCCTGTACCATCAAGTCAGTACCTAGGATCAATCATGAAAGCAAGCAAGGATCGATCACTTGACATTCTCAAGACGAACGACTGGGCTCAGAAAATATACAAACTTACAGGAAGAAAATCATCAGGACTCCAAACATCTTGGCAATTAACCATCGATTGCTTGAGACTCTTGACCAGTACTTGAGAAGTTCACGTTGCGCGCCTTCAACATTATCCACCACGTCTTCAGTGTTGGCATCGATTCGTTGAATCATTTCGCTTTGCTCAGAAACCATGGTAGCTAGTTGACCAAAAATACTGCCGAGTTCGCCAATTGTCTTCTCAATCGCTTCGATTGCCTCTCCTCGCTGCTGGATGTATGTATTGGATGGCTGGGCCTCCTCCATCATGAGTAACTGTTGGTCGCCCACAGGATTTAGCGACAGCGTGTCCTGGCCGGGAGCCGGTGAGTTGCGAGCGGGTGTGCCGTAAAGCGGCGACGCTGACTGCTGAATATTTGGTTGCGCATGCTGCGACACTGATGAGATGAAATTCTCGGTTCGTGATCGTGATGCTTGGATATTCTTGGTTCTCGCCTCTAAGACGTCCTTAAAGTTGACCGATACATCGGTCAGCTTTCCTTGCAGGAGGTAAACGACGTTCTTGTTGTGCTCGCCCTCCTGATCGGCCTTGGGATGCTGCTGCTTGGTGAGAGCCTGCAAAGACCCGATCTGCTGGTTGAGTGATGAAAGGTCCTGCTTGATGACGAATGTAAGCTCATTGATCTCGACTGGTCGGTCGTCAAACAGAGTGCGTCGCTTTGCCACTAGGAATCATGTTAGATACTTCCCAGTCTAGTAAATATCAAGTCCAAGATATCAAAACCGATATTATGGCACTTAGAAACAAGGGCATTCGTTTTGTTCGGACTTACGTTGTGCTAACTTCTCCAACTTGCCCATTGTCGCTGATATACCGCGTCCAATTTCGGCTGCCTTTCTGGCAAAGTCGGAGCGCCGTGGACGGCCACCAGGACCGCTGTTGGCGGCATCCTTTTGCGCATCGGTGAGGAGAGATCTTCGCTGAGAGCTGACTTTGGATGTGGCTTGTTTGCGTTGCGCCTGAGCGAGGACTGATTTAAATTCAGAAGTTCGGTCTTGGATAGACGCGACAGCCATGGTTGCCAGATTGAGAGGGGTTGATGGAGTATACTCGAGGACAGGACTGCGGCCAGCGCGGGTTCGATTCTCGAACGTAGAGGAATGGAGATAGGCCAAGAGGGCGACGGGATGTTTGTTCTCTTGACAAATTAAGTTTATGTTGCTTTGACGTGGATGGCAACGTCGAGATGAAATTGGAGTTGTGACTTGTGCCGAAATGACAGGGTCAAGTGCAGGTTTCTGGTTTCGATTGCGAGGGCGACAAATCAAGACGCGACGAGACGCAGGATTCTAGTGGAGTAGAGAGAGATAAGTTTCTAGGTAGTTGATTCAATAAGGTAGAAGGGCAAATATTATCGACGAAAGAACAGTGGATGCGAGGTAGACAAGGACATGGGGGATGTCAAGTCTGGATCAGGAGGAAATAGAAGATGCACAGAGAGACAGGTTTGGATAGCAAAGACGAATGAGGTTTGGTGTTACTGCGCCTGAAAGGGGATAAATTAAATGGATCTGGAATGGGCGTAGGGATGTATGCTCCAGGGTACGCGCCACGCTGTCCCCTCCTGTCAGCTTGGAGATTAGGTACGACTCTATGTCCCTAAGGCACGTATGGAGGGAACCCTTGGTGGTTAGCTTAGTCAGTTCCGACATTGGTCCGACACGTGCATTGGTTTTGGATATGCTATATCAATGATCTTTTTACCAATGAGAAAACTTGTTATGACATTATTAGTCAAACCACGACTTATTCTGACTACCTATCTACCTCATTACAACACACCTCAGTCCCTACCATTGATATCTCGTATTCAATGTACCACGGCCAGCAGGTGCAGCAAGCATCTCAAGCACCTGCCGAAAATCTACAGCAAAGTGGGTTCGAAGCCGAGGTGGAATGACGGCATACTTGGGTGCCGCCGTATAGGTAGCTTCTAGCCCCATGTTCTACAGTGCCTTTCGCCTTGATCAATCAATTAACAATGATCAGATCTAGGAACTAAGGATGTTTGATCAATACAGTTTCCACGAACAGATCGTATAGACTAACCCCTTATTTCTCGCATCTGCTATTTCAACACCTTTATTATTACTATCATCATTATTTGAGGGTTCTTTTCTCATATCCGCTGCTCAATATCGTCCTTAACGTTTCAGACTACCTATACAAATCTTTTGCTGAGCCACAGTGGTTGACGAATACTACCTAGGTACCTACCTAGCTAACACAATCATGTCGTGGTTTACGAGGTCAAGAGTGGAGTTGACTGACTGGCACCCTGCCTATGTTATAAGGTGGTATTGGTAGGACACACCATCACGATCGCGAACACTTAGCTCGTTGACCATGTAACGCCGTGATGGTTATGGGACGATCGAAGAATGCTAAGCACAACAAGAAATCGAATTCTCGACGGCGAATGTAGAGGAAATGCTAACCCACTGAGATTCAATGTGATTAAGACGCAAGGATACACCGTGATGAGCGGGCATATAACAGTGGGTTGAAGCACAACAACCTGGCTAGCACTTTGGTGGGAATCCTACCTGGTATTGTCCGTATTAGTGGACTCATAGCAATGGCTCATGTAACACACGGCAAGCGTTGTATTTCCAAAGCCTCAAACCGAGAGTAGTGATCATTTGGAAATGGTGAAGACAAAACAACACTCTGCATATCGAAATCTCATGTCGACTCTTCCGATTCCGGTCATGTTGAGCCGTTGCAAAAGTGTGTAACCCTGGCCGGCTTCCAACCCCCCCCCCCAAGCCACTCTTCCATTCTAAATGAGTTGTTACTATGGGCCGCCATTCCGCCCACTCGTCACCAAGATAGACCTGGCAGACCAGCTCTAGCCTATCAAAAGCTACCCAACCGCCCCATCCTTTGCTTGATTCCCTGACTTGTCCCATCATCATTCTTCAACCTCCCTACTATTACCAGATAGCCGTTCCTTCTTGTCCTTCCTTCATCACTCCCCCTTCTGTCCTGTTTGTCACTTGTTCGTTCAGTTGTTTGACCTTGATAATTTATCACTCGCGATATCATCGTTACTGACACCACCTTTGTGTATCTTTGTTCCTTATTCTCTGTCTAAATTCGTTCCTGCTGTCTCCGGCCCCTTGCACTCTCACCTCGTCACGCGCTCCACCCCCCATTACGAAACTTCTTGGGATCGACAGCAATTCCAACCTACCCAATACAACTACGACAACCTCAACCAGTGTCAGCCACTGCCTGAGTATCCGAGTTGATCCAAGTAGACTCTGGCTCTCGCGAGAAACTGCCGAGAATCATCTCCCCAATTCGAGTGCCTGAAATAATGCCAGGCATTTGAATAAACCTGTTTACCGATTACGCGATGGACGGGACCTACAACAATCCCTACGCACAAGCGCAAGCTCAAGGGCAATCACCACTGTATTTACCGCCCTTTCTCTCGGACAGGACAACTTCCCTAACTTTGCTTCTCTAGATCTCCCCAGACTCCTGGGGGTTACCAAGTCAACGTCAACCGCCGGAAAACAAGAAAATGGGTTGAGGCCAAAGTCCAGAATTATGATGGTGATGACTGGGGTGCCGATGAATTCGAAGACGATGACGAACCTCCTCCACCTCCCGTACCTCGCGTTACTACTGGTCTTCGTCCGATAGGCCAGCGTCTTGTTTCCGAGTCACATGGACCGTCCCCCAGACTAGCAGCAGCTGTCGCCTCGGGATCTCGAAGCACAAGCGGCCCTCCATCGCTTCAACTTCAGACCCAACATCCCTTGGCGACTGGGGCCTCTGCCTCCATCCCGGAGGTCCTCCCAGATGCCGCATCTCCTACAGCCGAACGTACAGGATCTCCAGTTGCGGCATCGACTGGAGCAGTTGCACCTGACACATTCTCATACCATCAACCTGACACTCGATCCGGAACTCCACAAAGTACCGCAAGCTCTTTGCATGGAAGGGGCACCCCAGCTGTTCGCCCTACTGATACATTTCGTCGTCTCGATGATGAGCGCAAACTGGGTGGTTCTCCTCACTCCATTGCTGAAGCCATCGCAGCCAAACCTGCTCAGCATTCGACACCTCCGTCAAGCGAAACAGCTCGATTTGACGCTTCCCGCACAGACTCACCTGCTAATGATGCTGTAAAAAAACAGCCCACATTTGACAGTATCCTTGGAGAGCGTAACAGTCCTAGCCTCCTTCAGAGAGCATCGGATCCTCCTCAATCACCCGAAATCCATGAGCCTACGCAGGAGCTGGACAGAGCACCAAGTATCAAAAACGAGGAAGTCATTCACCGCCCTGAGGATATAGATCGTAAACGTATGTCAGTCAGCCCTCAGCTTCCCGACGTTACTCGAATTTCTGTTTGGGGGGCCGATTTCTTCAATACCTCAGCGAAGGAGGATTCGGCTGCCCCAGACGCTTCCAAGGACGCCAACCAGCAATTTCAGCTTGCGCCAGGAGCGACAGGTCCTTCTCTTAACGATAGCTCTGCTGCTGATACTGCGCTCCGGGCAGAGAATAGGCATGACGATTTGTATGATAGGAGCAGCCCACCTTCCGTGACACCCGCCTCTGATAAACATGTGGACACTCACCCCTCGCTTACGACAGACCTGCAGTCTGTCCAGCCCTTGCGAACGCCTAGCCCCAACAAGAAGTCCATGTCGTTGTTGGCGGATGAGCCCGAGACAAACCCGAGCGCGCCCTCACCAGCTGCTCTCGAAATCAAGCAGACGGAGCCTCTTCAGCGACGCTCAGCGGAAGATGCTCCAGCTGATTACGAGCCGCTGCCTGTCCAGAAACAGACCACCATGAGTACCCTTGGTGGCTCGCCTGTTAAGGAAAGTGACGTTTTGAGCGAGGAGATCATGCGCTCCCTGAGCCCGATTGGTACGAACCTTGCTCTGTCGCCGCCCGGAGACAACTCTCAGACTCTGTCCCCTAATACTCAACCTGAGATAAGAAACAGCAGCTACACATTGCAGGACTACGATAGCTATTGGGCTGATGCGAGTGAAGAACCTAATCGGGACATGCCTAGAGAGACGAGTGATGCCAAGGAGCTTCCGCAGGTCCCCATGCTTGAATCAGAGCAGAGACAACAGGCCCTACAGCAGCCACTCGGTGCCTCGTCAAACACAGCTGTCTCCACTTCTCAAAGCAACCAGTCTGGCGATGCTGGGCATTCTCTACGCAAGAGGTTTTCGTGGGAAGCCGACAATGGCTCGAACGCCAATGTAGTCAAGCCTGAACCACCCGCTGAAACTATACCGAAAGCCGATGCGCCTACTCTCAATTCTCCCTCACCAATGGCGCCCTCTGACTTCCCGTCTCCCAAGGACGCTGTGTCTGCTATCACAAGCCCGGGCAGAGATGCTTCACAAACCGCCGACCCCCCACAAATCATTGCGCCTCTTTCTGGCGGAATCTCGCACCAGGTATCCAAGGCGAGCACTCTTCCACCAACGCAACAACACACACGGAGCCTAGAGCCACCATCTCCCATATCTGTTGGTACAAGTGAGAGTAACCGACATCCACTCGAGGATACACAGCCGCATCAAGAAGAGAACAGGACCCTGCCACAAACGGCAGTGTCGCAGGTATCTATGACTCCTGCAGGACCTTTGGGTCAGTTGCCAAGAACGATGGATTTCCGTGACATCATGAATCTATCCACGCCCGACCAAAGAGTTGCCAAGGCCGAAGAAGCAAGGAGCGCCTTCGCCACGTGGGAGTCGGGGCTGGAAAGCTGGGTATCGAGCCTCAAGAACGAGCATCCTTCAGAGTTTGGAAATGCTACAGGCTCTTTCATTGCGCAACCTGGCGTGATCCAAAACCAAAGTCAAGGCCATTCCGCAAATCTGAGCAGCTCGCAGGCCCCCTCGCAACAGCCATACTTCCAGCAATATCTCAACGCCAGCTCACCCACTACTGCTGCACCGACAGGTGGGCGATCTCGATTAGGAGGTTTTCAAGCACCGGCCGGATCCAGCTCCTTTGGTAACTCTAGCAATCAGCTTGGCACAAAGAGCAAGGAATTCATGCACTCGGCAGGGAAGATGGGCAAGGGGTTGTTGAGCAAAGGGAAGAGTAAACTGCGTGGAACAGGAGACAAGGTATTTCACTGACGCTCTTTTTTCTTTTTAGAACCTGCTATGGATGGGCTTCCTCTACTCCACCGTGTTACATGTAATTTGTTGGATTGTGTTTCATTTCATGCGCTTTTCAGACGGGTGTCTCGTACGTGGTCTTTATGACGAGACGTGGTGTATGAGATAGGAATTTTACGACGCATTTCCTCCCTTTTCTACATGTCACTATGCTGTTGCCCATCCATCAGGCCGTACGTGACAAGAACGCTTATTAATGTTGATCTGGTTGATAGGGCGATTCCACCCCTCCTCCGGTGCAGCCAAAGGTCAAGACTGAGAGACGTTCATCGTGGGCATTGAGCCTCGGTCCTAGGTCCCGTGCAAATACTGAAGCTATGACGCAAATCGACAGTGATGGAAACTCTCCCAGGCCCTCAACTCAACCACAGCGAGCTCGTGCCGCCTCCTTTGGTTTATCGCTGCAGTCTGGCGAGTCTGGCAGGCGAATAGCCTCGCAGGGAAGCCAAGGATTTAGCACTTCGACTGTTCGGTTAACTTCAGCTGGGAACATCAATGACGACGCAACACAGTGGCACATCCCGACACCCGTCAGCAGGGACGATGGCACCTGGGATCCCTTCAAAGGCACCGACCTTGCAGTAGCTAAGCGGCCTGAAAATCCCGAAAGTCAATCTGAGAGAGATATTGACCAGCCTGGGCAACAAAGAATCGAACCCGTAGCAACACCTCGACCGACACCCGGGCATATGGTCCTCCAGCAAAGCAGCCCACACACTTGTATGACTACGTTGCAGCAGCCAGTCGGAGCACCATTGCAATCTCCTACGGCAGGTATCTCCCTTACGCAGGACGTTGCTGCACTCCCCTCATCTCCTCCTCGAGCTGATAATACTGAGCCTCGACGACATTCATCATTCGTCGGCCTTCCCCCTATCCGCCGAGGGTCAACCTTTGGCCTATCTGGTAAAGAGCCTCGTCCTGTCGCTGAACGATTGTCGGTTAGCGATGTCGATGATGAAGAGCATGATGACCGTCAACATGGAACACTAACATCAGAAATGACTGTGGGGTCGACTCTTGTCGGTACTGATTCTCTCATCCCCGAGAAAGACTTGAAGGACTTTGATGAGAAAGACAACGGCAAAAAGAACAATGACGAGCAATCTACTCCCGGGGACAACCTGAACCAGCACCACTTACCACAGCAACAGGGTCAAGGGCTTTCGTCGCAGCAACAGCCATTCCCACCACCTCAACCACAGCAGCATGGACAGCACCCGTTTCAGATGAATCCTGTTCGACAGAGCCCGTTGCAACAGTCTAACGCTCAGTTTACACCTCCTATTCTGCCCCCAGGCCCGTGGAAATTGGAAGAGAGCTATCTCTCCGAACCCCTTCATGCTGTTACTCCAAAGCCGCAAAAGTCCCCTCCACAGGGCCAGTGGAAACTCGAAGAGAGCCACCTTGCTGAGCCTCTCCATGTTGTCAATAGACCTCGAACAGGTACCGAACCTTCACACCAGAACCCGTACTCAGCTTTCGAGAAGGAGACCGGTCTTGCCTTGCCATCGTCGTCTACAACGCAGCAGTATCAGCACCGTCAGAAGCCTTCTGAGACGCCGCCTTCCTCTGCAAAGAGATACCCTGATCTCTTCCCCTTTCAGAGGAATCAGCAACGCCCACAGAGTGGTCAAAAACCTACTCAGGCGATTTTCCAAAGAAGAACCTCAACCGATAGTGGTTTCTCTCGGCCGGAGACCGGAGACCAAGAACCTGAGAATGAGGAGCGAGGCCGGTCGAGGAAGGCTTCCGCAATGTTTAAAGACTTTGGCAACCACTTTAGGAGAGCATCACAGGAACGGAGGAGTTCTGCCCAGCTCAACACCCATAAGATAGATCCTTCTGGTGATTCTATATCAGTGTCCAGCCTTGCAACAGATGACGCCTACGACAGAAAGAAGTCTAGGTCGAGCTTTCTTCTTGGAGTGCGACATAGGAACTCGCTGGACCACGCTCGACATGCGCGTAAAGATGAATCTGCAGCACCAAGAACGACACCAACCCAAGCAGCCGTTATTGACCCATCCGCACCAGAAGAGCAAAGGCGACTACATCGATTCGCTACCGGACTGGGGGTTCTCCCTGGTGGAATTGCTAAACCCAGTGGCCCTCAGCGTGCATTGACTTCTGATCTGACTGATGAAACCAACAATAACCACACGGCTATGTCTCCTAAGAAGAGATTTTCAGCATTTAAGGCTGGCGTCTTCCAGCGCTCCAGCATAGACGTTTCAAGCAAACCAGATACTTCACTCTCCCATAGGCCTGGTCCCGCCTCTGAGCACCAAACTTCTACTCCAACCTTGGATGTGCCTCATCCCGGCTTTAACAGTAGCAATACAGCTGATCTCATGTCCTCAACCTCTCGGCCTCCACCGGCTGGTGCGCCCTTGACTGATGCTCCGGAGCGTCGAAAAAGACGTGGATCTGCAGCGGGGTTGCTTTCAGGACTGTTGGGACACGGTGGCAAGCATAAGGAGCAGTCCCAGAACGCGCCGGTACGCCCGTCCTCAGGACAGCCAACTCCTTCACAGCAGTCCTACGAGCAACACCCCCCAGTCTTAAGACCAGCCGGCGGCTCGTTCCCTGTTCCGCCGCAACAACCTGCTCAAGGTGGTGTACCTCCTAAGGGTCAGCCGGGAGATGCTCAGATGGGAGAGTTTTCAGGAGTGCTCGGACAGCAGCCGCAAGAACACATTGCCTCTGATAGACAAGAGGGGGGTCCCCCATTAACAAGAATCACTAGAGAGCCACAGCTTGCCAGCCCTTTAGCGCAGGCTTCGCCTAGACTTCCTCAGCTGTTGAACACTCAAGTACCCAAACAGCGATCCACTGACCCTCTAGTGCTCAGTCCTCATGTTTCTGCAACTCAAATGAGCAGTTCTCCTCGAGCTCTTCCGGCTGCCAGTCCTCAAATAAGAAGCCCGTCCGGCCCCGCCAAACTAGTCGGTTCACAGGTTCCTCAGCCGCAATCTACAAGCCCTCAAGGTCCTGGTCCTCAGGTCGCAAGCCCTCAGCCTCAAAGACCCCTGATGCCAGGCACATTCCCATCATCGAGCAATCACCTTACGTTGCGCCGTTCGACTGGAAGCGCAGCGCTTTTGGAAGATCAAGTCCAGGAGCCCTCGTCGCCCGACGATGCCCAGAATAAGCCTGCGATTCCAGCATTCGGTGTGGCTAGTCGTCCTTCACCACTTCATCAAATGTCGATGACGCCTGAAGGAACTCCTCCCATTGGGTCTCTGGCCTTCTCAGGTAGCAGAGGAACCCCTTTCAGTGTAGGGCAGAGCTTTCCTAATACTAGCTCTTCGAGAGTACAGTCTGACATGTATGCTGTGTCTCCTGCTTCACGACATGGGTCTACGCCGTCTTTAAACAAGCTTGTCAAGACTGGTTCCGAATTAAGCTTGCCTCAGGGCCGTCCTGTCAACTCGCCTAGCCATTCGCTGGCATCGAATGGACGGCCTCCAAATGGTTCAACTGATCACACTACCAAGGAAGAATTTCCACAGTCGCCAGTCTCACAAATGTCAAGAGGAGCGCCTTCATTATCTTCCTATGGTGTAAACCAAAGCCCTCATCATCAGTCATCGGCTGCGAGCATGACGCCGAGGGACTCCGCTATGTCTGACATGCCATCTGTCCAGGCTCGGAATCAAATGCCTGCGCCGGATGTTAGATCATCGCCTTCTCTGCACCAGCAGCCACAGCCACAGCAGCATCACCAACGACGTCAATCAATGCCAAAGTTCCATGAGCCACCAGCAAACTTTGAGCGGGGGGGATACCAGATAGCGCCTGGCCAACAGTATCCAGCTGGGTCATATAGACCCCCGGAGAGTCAGCCAGCCTCAAGTCCCCAATCCCAATTCTCCATGCCACGGCCTTCCTCTCAGATGCAGCAATCTACTCGGCCTCAAGTCCCGCCGAAAGACAACGCGTACCTCCGACCTCAAACTACAGATGTAAACCCTCAACAGGCCATGTCGGGATCGAAATGGAAGGAATTGAGGAATCGAATGTCCGCGCAAATAGCCCCTAAGCCCGCGCCTGGACAGGCAAAGACGGAGGGGGAGAAAGTATCCGCCAACAAGATCTTGAGCGCTTTCAAACGGGGTTCTAAGGGGGTACATCAAGCGCAACAGGTTCCTGGTTCAGCACCAAATAATCAAGGCGTTCTCCATGTGCAACAACAGACAGTGCACCCTCATCAACAGCAACATCATCAGGCTTCGGGACAGTCCCAGCATTATGGAAGCCCACCAATCAACCAGCAGCAGCACCTGCAGTTTCAGCAAGGGCCTTGGCCTCCAGGTCCTGGCCAGCCTGCTATGGCTCAAATACAGCCTCCGTACGTCTATCATCAGCAAGGATATCAGCAGCAGGGGCAGCCGCAGTGGCAGTATCAAATGCAGGCACCTCCTGGCCATAGGCATGGTCCGGTAACTGTGGGCCAGGGATACCACCCGGCTCATGCCCAAGGAATGGGCAGCCATACCGTGAGTCCGCTAATGCATCAAGGGCAGTTCTATCGACAGGAGATGAATATGATGCAGCCACAGCACCAGCAGTCATTCGCCAATAGGCAGATGGCAGTTGGACCCAACCAGTCTCCCGAAGTACGACAGCATCAGCAATACCAGCAGACTTGGCCCGGTCAGCAGTCTAGGTCAGGGGCTAGCCAATCACCTGTCATTGACCGTCAAACAAGTGATATGAGTAGACACCAGGGAACTCAACCTGCCCAGGCTGGACATGAACCAATGAGCCCACAGAGCACCTCGTCTTTAGACCAGCAAGTACGACCGGCACCGCAACATGTTGTAAGCGACGAGAGCCAGCAGGGCGGCAGAAGCAGTGATAGCCCACACAACAATGTTCATTCGGCTTCTGTGACCCAGCACAAGTCCCAGCAAGTAGTCCCTGGCGAGAACGGGTCGGCTAGCCGTCAACAAACTTCTCGCTCGGTTGTGCCAGTGACTGCAGGGGTTGGGCTAGGAGTGGGAGTGGGGGCTGCCGCGGCACTATCAAGCATGGAATCCCCGAAGCCAGGGGAATTGAGTCCTTCCGCTGAAGCTAATGGCAACATCACTACTGCGGCCAACAGCCAGACTACTGCAGGGAACGATGCACAGAAGACGGGATTCCATGCAGAGCTGGACGACACGGCAGATGCACGCCAACGCACCATGCGACTGGAGACTCAGGAAGGATTGATTCACTATGATCCTAACGCGGACTCGGATGGCGAACCAGCGCCTCAGATGAGCGCTACCAGCTATCCGGGACAAGAATGGAACCCTTACGGGATGCCAGAGTATTGGAACGAATAAAGGTTCGGGTTCGGTCTGTTGAAATGTGTTGGATAGAGCTGGCATCTTCGACCACATTTCTGATCAGATACTCAGACCGACCAGTTGCAGTATTTTCTCTTTAGTCGTTTTATTTTTATCTTTTTTTTTATCATGTATCATATTACAAAGGGAGCAACAAGTTTGACGGTCTTTTGATCGCCAGTATATACCGTTTCATTTCTTTTGTGTGTATAGGATGGGGTATTTGATGGGCTATCGGGCTTGTTAGTAAAAAAACATAAAAGCGCGCGTGTGCTGTATGAGATTGTCACGGACCGGACTGAGACGAGAAGTTGATCATGAGAAGAGGGAAGGAAAACGTGATGGTTGCCGGTATTAATGTTTAATGCATTCACTTAAGCCCCAATATAACTCCAAACTTCTCATCACGAATCACGGGCGATTGACATTAAGGACTGTCTCACTTCCAGGCACAGCATTCTTGAACCTTTTCACTTTGAATTAAATCCCTCGAAAGATATGGCGGCTCTCGAATCAAAAGACTCGGGATATACCAGTGTCTGTAATCCAAGACTTTGTTTGACGTAGAAAGTTGGTGGCCGTGAGATATGCCCGTGAAAGATACGGTGACTTGTGTGTGATCTGCTGAGAGCCTGTTTACTTTGTCCACCCCGTCGAGAAATACAATCACACGCCGTGGTACTTGTTTCGTTCAGACGATGCCTACCGAACCCGGATCATTTGATGCTATGATCCTGTCGAGAACCGAGGGGAAGGGGCACAATTGCGCAGGAGATTTCGTTGTTTCGACATTTCTTGATGATGTATACATACATGTATGCCATCGCCAGGGGTTGGTTACAAAGCTGGCTGTTGGAATGGGAATTGATGACTTCCGAGACATGAAGGGTGCAGTTTAAATTAAATTCAGCTACAAGCTCCAGTTTGCATGTTCTTCGGAAAATGAAGAATAACAATGACGGATTTTTAAGATCACGCCATGGACCGAGCAGAGTCAAATCTGAGGTTGAAGTTGAGGGTTGGTCTTCTGAGTAGCTCCGCCTGCAATTTCTACGACCTACCACTTGCCATTCATTTGTACTTTTGTAGGCTCATATCAGTGCAGGCAGGTACGCACGGCACGGCACGCATGGATATTATCTACGTAGGTAGGTGCCTACTAGTACTCAGATATGTCGGAAAGAAGGCACCGGAGTGGTTTAAGCCCAGTGGTTGTAATCATCCGGAAAGTGCAGCTCAATGCAAGTGGTGGTTGTTTCGCAGTCACATGCAAAAATTTCATGGAACAACATCTCATGTAGGTAGGTAGGTACTAAGGTATGTTACATGCTCATCACCTCACACGTTCGCCTCCCTGCATTCTTCCCTCAGCGTTATCATACCTCGTCATCTGGTTTCTAGTCAACCGAAAGAGTCCATGCAAGACTTTCCCCCCTTCCAAATTGCATTGCTTTGGCTGATAAGGCCCTCCCGACCATTCAGTCGAAGCTCAACAATGTGCCCGACCGCTCCATCCAGTCCGTGTCTCTGTGCCCTTTGACCCTTTCTCAGTCTTGGATCTATCTAAATTACCATTCGCCACGTCCTTTGTTTATCAAAACGATTAATTTTCTAGTCTTGTTATTGGCCTGTGGCTTTGACTAGACAGAATCTCACATCTCCAGTCCAAATTCTACCTCTCAACTTGTTTATTATTTCTCTTAATGCGCAGATCTGCACTTGAATCACTAACAATCTCGCCAAACCACTGACTTGTTTATAAACCGAACTCATATTCATGCGTAGCTCAGTTTTCAACCGTCAAGACTATTCTTCATTTACGAACTCCCATCTGGCCATTACGACACTACCACGGAAGCCATGGACACTCTCTCTGATTCAGAAATCCCGCCGCCGCGGCTTGGTCGTACTCTGCTACCAGCACCTGTTGCTCAGGCCGTTAGTATCGCAACTCGATCAACATGTCTAGCCCTTCGCATAAGCTCAACTGCAGGCTCTTATGGGCTCGGTGCTGCCAAATTCACTACCTTGTCATCTCTCGAAGTGGCGCGAAGTTTGGTTGAGACTGTCCTTAGCCGTGCTGGAAAGGAGGCTATTGCCCGTTCAAGGAGTGACTTGGCTACCTCCGAAGCAGAAACTATCATCGAGCGAAGTTTCGAAAACCTCCACAATGCCATGTCACAAGCTGTATTCTGGACCACCGCTGGCTTTCACCTGACCAGTACCACTTTCTCCATGGTGTCTGGTGGCTCTCAGCTTGTTCTATCCTCGCTTGACCAGTTGTTCGGCTCAACTGATTCGTCGCGGGCTATAGCAAGTATCATCACGCTCATCCGCCGTGAGTTTCGAGATCCTGCTACGGGAACTCAGGGAGGGTCTGTCGGCTTACTGGATTTTACCATTGGCCTCTCGGCCTTAGCATACCTACAACAACGCTATCGAAAGACTCCGTTGGAAGAGCAACGCCGCGTTGATTGCGAAGAGATAGTGTGGGATGTTGTCGTACTGAATGATGGCGAGAGAATAGATGTTCAAGACTCAGAACCTATTTCACGTCTGGGGCCCCGGCTCCAAAAGTCGCCCACATTTGAGCAAGTAGGCCCATCATCAAGAGCAAACAGCCCAAGTATAACTCGTTCAGATGCCCTCGATGAGCGCCAGGCCAGTGCCGCCGATGATGACGTTGCTGTCGTTCAACGACTCAAAGACAAGATCATCCAATCACTTCCACCAGAAACATCGATCTCTATCTCCAATTCAGTCTCGACGATCCAGACAGTGACTGTCGATGTTGAAGCTCAAAGACCATTCACTCTCCCATCCATGCCAGGAGCGGAAGTGATTGAGGTCAACCGGCCAGAGTCCAGGGCTTCTGCTCGATCTGGACATCAATCGCACAAGAAGAACGGAGCATCCAGTTATCGACTCGTATACAAGCTCGAAAATTCCAAGATAGGGAGTACGTTGTTCGAGAGTTCTCAATCTGCGCCCCGCCCGGTTGTCGAAATACTTGACGGGGAGTCTGGCCGGCCATCTGGAAAGCACACACTGCAAACGAGAAGGTCGAAGGGCTCTGGTATCAAAACCCCACCCACCCCATGCTCCAGAATACCGAGGAGCAATGGTGATCAGCCCACTCCTCCACCTCTGAAAGCACCAGTGAAGCTGAAGACTGAGTCTGTGTTGGCTGAGAAGCAACCTAACTCTAAGCCCAAATCTCCTACATCGCCATCCAACTTGCCTATTAAGGCACCAAGACCACATCGTGAAGCAAACCAGAAACGGCCTCGAACTCCCATCAGCTCAGACGCTACTAGAAATAAAGCAAACACCTCTCGCGAGAACCCTTTGATGGCAAAGAAGCCACGACCTAGACACAGAACCAATTCTTCCGCTGGTGACCAAGAAGCTGAAAAAAGAACCGGCTTGCGCCAAGCTTTGCGGGAAGGAAGCCAGTCGCTATCAAACATATGGCATAAAGACATCACATCACCCGAGAACAGAGTTCAATCTCGATCGAGAGCTGCTACCACAAGCAAGTCGATGCAGACAAAAAAGCCATCCATCACCATTCGCACTTCGTCAGATATATCAGAACCAGTAGCTACGGATCAAGTGACTTGCAGCTTGCCGCGCACGAGCTCTGTTTCTGTAAATGACCGTCGCCGAGATTCCAACCTCTCGCAAACTGATACTTTCTCGTTACACTCTACCAGTTCAGTCTCATTACACTCTCCCGCTGTCTCTCAACACGATACCCCCATACAGTCGCCTTGGTCAAGGTCAGTCCAGGACGGAGGCTATCTCGGACTACCAGCAACCGGCCGCTCCAGCTCGTTGAGAAAGTCACCAAGTCTCTATAGTATTGCATCCAATGACTCGCAAGCGTCTGTTGTTCTCTCTTACTACTACCAAAAGAGTGCATACACTGCGACGGATGCGCTTGCTGGGCTCCGTCGTGATGGTGTGATTGACGGGCTTTTCCCGCAAGCGCACGTTCTCCGCAATATAACTAGATACATGCGCTTTTCATCGGCCTCATATGGATCCAACTTCCTCAAGTTTATGGGGATATCAAAAGAAATGCCCTTGTTACGGACATGGGACAACACGCATGTTGATGTGAGACACTTCGTGCATCATACTGCATCTGATACCCACAGCGTCCTGCTGGCATCATTTGTCGATCCGCAAGGTGGCACCGACTCAAGTGGCTCTACAGGAACGGGCGTTCCTCTAGTCCACTATGTTTCTCTGGACCATGATGCCAAGGCTGTTGTTCTAGCGTGCCGGGGAACACTTGGTTTTGAAGATGTCCTGGCTGATATGACTTGCGACTATGATCTTCTCACATGGCGTGGGCGGTCACACAAGGTGCACAAAGGAGTACACGCTTCAGCCCGTCGCCTTCTCTATGGAGGCGATAGGCGCGTCTTGATAACAATCAGGGAGGCATTACTTGAGTTCCCTGACTACGGCTTGGTTCTCTGTGGACACTCTTTGGGCGGTGCAGTAACGGCATTGCTCGGGGTGATGCTGTCGGAACCAAACCCAGCTGGCACTGGTTTCGTCACCGCGATAGAGCCTCCAGACCGATCAATTGGTGACCAAGAACTGGATGGTCTACGTCCAGTTCATTCGACGCTCCCTCCCCGACGCCCCATTCACGTTTATGCCTATGGACCTCCTGGTACAATGTCGGCGTCTCTTCGAAAACGCACTCGGGGGCTAATTACCACTATTGTCTATGGAAACGATATCGTACCATATCTGTCACTAGGAGTCCTCCATGATTTGCAAGCAGTGGCTGTAGCCTTCAAGAATGACCAGAACGAGGCAAAGGCCGAAATACGGCAGAGATTATGGAAGGCCTTGCACAGTGGCGTGGCTGATAAGTGGTATGGAAACATGCCATCGGTTCCTTCTGAGGATACTTCGAAATGGGGTCTATCTGTACTTCATGGTTTGAGAGCCGGCATGGTAAACAGAAAGCTCGTGCCTCCTGGAGAAGTCTTTACGATTGAAAGCCAACAAGTCTTACGCCGGGACGCATTTCTTCTGTTGGAGGAGAACAATATTGGTAGATTGGCGCAGAGAATCGTGTTGAAATACGTCAAGGACGTAGAGGCTCGATTCAAGGAGTTGAGATTTGGCACAAGCATGCTGGTTGATCACAATCCAGCAAAGTATGAGGAGGCTTTGAATAAGCTCCGCCTCGGTGTTGCTTGAGGGCTGATTACAAGCAACAGAAGATGGGTAATTTGGAGTTGAGTTGGGGACTCTGACTTTAGAGAGCCTTCGGCATGTGGAGGAGATTATGAAATTGTTATGACTTTTAATGATCAAGAATTTATTCAGTGCTCGTCATCGTCAGGTTGCCATCATCTGCGGTGCCTGTTCATTGCCATCTCATATATACACATTTGGCTTCTGTTATGATGCTTAGACAACTTAATCTGCCGTTGTTGTGATGATCTTGCCATCATCGTCATAAAATATTTCCTTGACCTTTACGGATCTTAGGTGATCCACACCTTTGCTCAGCTCGCAGTCGTGGTGGAAAAGATAGGTCTTGCCTTTGAACTCGATGATGGAGTGATGGGTTGTCCATCCGAGCACAGGCTCAAGGATGCGTCCTCCATAGGTGAAGGGGCCAAGGGGGCTGGATCCGGTAGCGAAACACAAGAAATGGGTGTCGCCCGTCGAATAACTGAAGTAGTATGTACCGTTGCGTTTATGCAACCATGCAGCCTCAAAGAAACGGCGGTCGTGATCGTCGGCAAGGATGGGTTTGTTCGTCTCAGGGTCAAGGATGGTGATTTCCTGGACCTCATCGGCGAACTGGTGCATGTCGCTCGCAAGTCTGCCGACTCTCGGTCCCTGGGCGTAGACACCTTCACCGCTGAGTTCCTTGGGTCCTTGCCATTCTGGGTCAAATATATCGTTACCCTTTTGATAGCACTGCAGCTGGCCGCCCCAAAGGCCACCGAAGTAGAGATACGCCTCGCCGTCATCATCGACAAACACAGCAGGATCGATGCTATAGCTTCCCTGGATAGGTTCCGGATCAGGAGTAAAAGGGCCTTCTGGCTTGTCTCCGACAGCAACGCCGATGCGGAAGATGCCTTGCTTGTCGCGGGCCGGGAAGTACAGGTAATATTTGCCATCTTTCTCAGCTGCGTCTGGAGCCCAGACTTGCTTGGAGACCCAGGGAATGTCCTCCATCCTAAGAACCACGCCGTGATCAATGACCTCACCAGGAGGATCCAAGGAATCTACGCTAAAGACATGATAGTCTGCCATGTCGTACTGGTCTCCATTGTCGTTGAACTTGATGTCTGTTTCACGGTCATGAGAGGGATAGATGAAGACCTTGCCATTGAAGACATGAGCCGAGGGGTCGGCAGTATAGATGTTGGTGATGAGAGGAGGCATAATCTGATAGCAATAGTACAATGGGTGGTGGTGTTGAAATTTAAGCCGTAACAGCGAACAAATGTGTTGCAGGATTGACGGCTTTATCAGTCGAGAGGATGGTAGCTGATTGCTTTTATACATACGACATGGGTCACATTCCCCGCGTTGAATCGACGTTTAAAGATTTCGTCCCATTGTAAAATGCCCATGACCCTGGTAGGATCAGTTAAAGAATACCCCAATTTAACCAAATGGTACAGTAGCTGGGCATGTCATGCCACAGGACATTTTAACCGGTTTAACCGTACAGCCGCGAGGTAAGCCTCGGAAGTATGAGCAATAGTAGTTGGGGTTGTTGAAATTGAAATTGAGCTGAGCGCACCAAATGAAGGCTCGGATGAATCGTGTTTTGCGTGGCTTTGAGGCTAAATCAACGGCGCAATGGAGGCTGTTGTTGAAATGGTAATACTGTAGTGTACCTCATTTTTGTGGGCCAGCTTGAGGGGGCCTTTTTGAGGCAGGTAATGGTCCTTTACTCCGCACACGATGGAATTTTCGGAAGCTCCTGCGCATCATGATAATATGAACTGATATGTCGGTGCTCATATCACGAACGTAGAGGCATCAGTAATCTTGTATACCCGTTTCGCCTGCACGGCTCTCGGGCGGCATCGTCTTGTCGTTAGTCTCAAGCCAGCTAGGCTCCTCGTCGTCAAACCATGCATCTTCCTCATCTTTCCTGACCATCGTGTCGAGGTCGTCATTCCGATCAATCTGGTTGTAGTTGAAGTCATCATCTTGGCCATGGATGAAGCGTTCTCGTAGAAAGGCACGCCATAACGAACGGCCTTGCTCCTTGTCCGTCACTGACCGTTCCCATGGATGCTCAAAACCAGTGCTGGAGGCATCGATGCCGTTTTCTGACTGATGTTGCTGATTAGGATCCTTCAGCTTGGAAAGCTTAGATTCCCCTCTTTGGAGGTCAGCCTCAAGTGTGCGGCCGTAACCTTTGGCCTTGCTCTCTGCTTCACGTTCTGGTGCCGACTGAAACCTTTTGATGAGACGTTCGTAGAGTACGGGATCTATAGTTTGGAGAGGGGAGGAATTCAGAAATGCTAGGCAAAGGCATAGGATGAGGGTTCTAACCGGCAAACTCATGTTCGAGACTGTCAAAGTACGACGGATGTCGCGATAGGTATTCGCGACGGCGATTTTGCGTCTGGATTTGAGCAATCTTAGTAGGTGAAGATGGCTGGCGTGGTACAGGCTTGTCAAATTGCACCGACTGAGGGGGTAATGGAGACATGATGGTTCGATGATTTGATGTAAGGGTGTTAAAGGAGTGATGTTGGTGAGTTGATGGCTATATGGAGTCGCTGCAGGACACACAGTATGTTATTCTTCTACCCAGATTCATCGACAAGCCAGGTAGGTACCTTATTGAAGAGTGACTTGGAATATCAAAGAGACCAACTGGGCAACATCTGGAGCATCATAGGAGCTGCGCACGCTTAACTTGTTGCCGTTAGTGGGCAGGTACCAGCAAGCGGAGTGGGTCTGTTCAGGACATTGGGTGTGTATCAACATAGCAGCCAAAGCTCTACCTAAAATCTAAATACAACACAACTATCTCCCCCTACCCAAAAAGAAAAAAGTAGTAGAAGAAGAAGAAGAAGAAGAAGAAAAAAAAGAAAAGACTAACCGTTCTAATAGCAAAGTTGTTGATGCTGGAAGATGCCTTGGAGTTGAGTATTTGCCATGTTGCTCTTTGAAATAATGCCGTCTTCTCTAGGTATAGTAATGCCTACCATACCTACTTATGTCTGCCATAACCTGACGAAATTCTTACACTCCAGCCAGCAGCAGCACAGAATCGGCGATTTTTATTGCCCCATCAGCTGGATCTGGCTAGAAACTCCACAGCTACGTGGGTTGGAAAGCAGCTTGGTCGAGGGTGATCCTTGTCACCAACAGGGCGAATGGGACAGCTTTAGAGCCGCGCACGCTTGGGCTTTAAATTGCGAGTTGACTAGATGGTATCCAAAGCTGGGAAAATAACAGGCTTGCGCGTTAATCAAACGTGTTTGAGCGCGCGCGCATGTGTTTTTTTTTTTTTTTTTTTTTTTTTCTTTTCTTTTTCATATCATTCATACGAGACAGCCATGTCTGGTGAATTCAGATTATTGGCACAAGGATGAAAAGCATAGCCAGGTCACGTTAACCTACCACTGACAAACAAAAAAATACCGGATAGGTGTATACAAGTTCTAAACTTCAATAGTCAATATCTTTTTCATGAATCCCACTCACTCTATAACCTGGTGTGCCCCTTCATATCACATATCAGGATCAGTCCCATGAGCCTCTTCCTCCTTTAGTCATTCTAACCCGCTCATCCCTGCTGATGAACCAAGGCATTGTATGTTGCTCTGCATACAGTACACATACATGCACGAAAGGAAGAAAGACATAGGGAAAGAAAAGCAGAGCGTCTTCTCCCCTTTTGTTGTTGCATTTACCCTCGCTCACCTTAGATCCATCTCGTTCATTCATTCGTCCATTCACTCACTTTGTCCGTCCGTGTTCACTGGTCCGTCCGTTCCTCCATATATGCAATCAACTGGTCAGCTTTTCCATCGGATTTCTCTCTCTCTTTTGTTGTATTGTCTTTTTCCCCCGTTCCTTATGTCCTCCTTTCTGTTTTCTTCCCCCTCCTTGTCTCATCTTTGATACATAACTACCCTTTTTTTTTCTTCACTTTCAGCTTGTCCCTTCATCACACTGAGATTCTCTATCCAAACTCAACCCCCTGAGCCAGCTATTTACACCCATCTCCACCCTATCACCCATTGTGTCTCCAGCTTCATTCAACTTTGAGAGCCCTTTCCAGTATACCCTTTCAGTACAATCTGCCGCCTGTGGCTTGTTTGACTTAGATCGGCGACTTCTCATGCTGTTCTAGTAGGGATGGGGGCTACCGATATTGCCTCACGCCTTCGTGCTAAACTTTCAAGACGGCGACATTCGGCCACAGTTTCTCTAGCCTCTTCAACACATACTTCTTCATCACATGGAAGCCGTCACTTTTGGGATCGGGATCGCGCTGATGATCCTTCATCTCAGCGCACCGCCAGCCGAACCCGTGGTACCGTGAGTAGCCGACCGGGGCATGGCGTGAGCACCGTGTCTGAAAGCCAAAGCCAGAGCCAGAGCCAGAGCCAAGACTATCACTCTACCTCTGAGGACGGCCTTGAATTTTCCACACAGAGCAAGAACCACTCCCGATCAGTCTCGCCGAATGCTCATGTAAATTCGACATCAAATCCCAGTTCGACATTCGACTCCGTTACAGACATAGAACCCACAGGTGCTAGCCCGACGCTGAAACAACCCGAGGCCACCAAATCCGTTGGCCACTCTGCTGCTAGCTCCAGCCCCAGCTCCAGCGATCAACCTACAGCAGTTACTACCAATCAGCAATCCCATGGCCCTCAACCTCACCCTCCATCATCTAGTGTAAATCTCAACCTTCCTTCGCTTAAACCATCAACAAACGATTCTTCTCCATCAGCATCCTCCTCTCCAACGCGTAGTCGCCCTGCCACCTCTAACCTCGGTCGCATTCACGAAATCTCGGCCGCGCAATCTTCCGGGTCAGCTTCTCCCACCAAGACCAATACACAGCCCGTCGATATCCAAGCTGGAGTTCAAGTTGATGGATACCATGACGATGATCCGCTGAATCCCGTTCGTTCTGGCTCCTACTCATCATCGCAACTCAAGCCGGCTCCCCCAGCTTCATCGCTGCAGCCGTTGACACCCCCTGTGACATCGTCTACTATCCCCTCGTTCTCTCCTAACTTACCTCTTCCGTCGACCGTCCTCCCGACTCCTGGTTCACCCACCTCTCGACCTCCCGGACCACCTCGCCGACAGAGTCTTCTTTCCAATCGCCAGTCGACTCTGATAAAGACCCTTCTGAATCCGAACGCGCACGAGCAGGGTACCGATCCCTCAGTATACATACCCATTGACGGGAATATGGTTACTCGAAAGATCTGGGTCAAGCGGCCACATGCATCGCCAACACTCATAACCATTAACGAGGATGACCTGGTTGACGACGTCCGGGATATGATCCTCCGCAAATACACAAACTCGCTCGGTCGCACTTTTGATTCCCCCGATCTTAACCTTCGCATATGTCCTCGCGATCAACATAAGGAACGCATTCTGGGCCCTGAGGAGCCCATGAGTCGCACCCTCGACGCCTATTATCCCGGTGGTCAGACTGTTGACGAAGCCCTCATAATCGATCTTCCCCGCCGTGCTCCCAAAGCCTCGCCTCGCCCAGTAGGTCCAACTGTTTATTTTGCCGAAGACACTCGACCTTCCGAGACCAGCGAGGGCTACTTTTCAACAGTCGGCGTCACCTCCTCGCCTCATCTACCTGTTG
>JABGLY010000345.1:0-26688 GCA_013623525.1 Fusarium dimerum | reverse complement strand
TCGTGTTGCCAACCCTAACTGGGGCGGTGCTACTCCATCTGCATCAGCACCTCCTTCAAGCAACACCAACGGTCCCAACACCCCCAATGGCATGGCTCCTTTCCGTCACACTAACAGCCCTCGCCCTGATGGTCGCCCTGTTCATGACAACAGAATGCCCTCGCCCAAATCGGCCTATCCTCAGCACCAAGCCCCCCCACCTCTGTATCCCCAACACCCTGAGATGCCTCCTCAAGGCGGTCCCGAGAATGGACCTCCTGGCCCCGGGCCTGCAGGACCACCTGGACCTCTCGGCCCCCCTGCTGTAGCTGAGGCAGCAATGCAACGCATGGATGATCGTCCTCCTTCTGTCGGACCCAAGCGTATGCGCGAATGGGAAGAAGAATCGACGGCTAAGAAGCAAGCCAACGACGAGAACCGTGCTCGCCTCGATGATTTGCGACACAGACGGCCCTCCACTCCTCCTCGCGAGGCTTACCGACGTCATTCTTCTGAGGCCCGTCGTGCTGAAGAGCAACGCCGAGCGGAGGAGCAACGTCGTGTCGAAGAACCTCGACGAACTGAGGAGCCACCTCGCCACCCTGCTGACTCTTATCATCCTTCTGAGGCTGCCCACCATCCTTCAAGCCATACTTCTGGCCCTAATCATCTGCCACCGATGCAGCAGGCCTCGGCCAGTCTTGCTGGCGTAAGCCATGAGAAGCCTCAGGCTGGGCCCCTCCCCAAGGAAGAGCGCCCCTCAACCCTTGAGCAGGCTCCTGGATCTCGTGCTGGGCCTCCTGCCGAGCCTGAGAGGGCAGCTAGAAAGATGGATGTGGATGAAGACTATGATGACAGTGGAGAGGATGAGAAGAAGGGTGGAATTGTCACTAATGGATCTGGCCCTGGATCTGCTGCGGGAGATGCAAAGACATCAACACCAGCCAATGCAAGTGTCAATGGTGTCTCAGGCCCGGCAACCAAGACAGAATAGGATTTTGACGAGTTTCTTTGCTGAATGAGCCTAGAGCGCATTTCATGTGCTACAAAATCATTTGTTTTCCCTTTTCCCCTTTCCCTTTTTTCATGTATACTACTACCTATTTTTCCAAACCCAGGAGTCGTGTTTCCTTGTGTATGGGAACCATGGCAGAGAATTCCTACATCAGGAATGACGGCCTTTCTCGGTTACGATATCATTGGCGAATCTTATGCGTACTTGTCTCCTTGGTTCTGAGTTTAGTTGTCAAGAAAATAAAGAAAAAGTTTCAAGACAATGAAGGTTATTTATATATATTCAGTGATATCTAATTTGATATGTCTCTTATAGACTGCCACTGAAGAGGTTATCGACCACAGTGACCCCCATTTTGCTTTACCTCAACTTACCTCGTTCCAAATAGCGCTCCATTACCAATTCTAGAGATGAGATTAGGACTGGCTTAGATCCGGCACGTGACCGTGGTGAGAGATCTCGTCCCCCACTCTGGATTTACGGCTTATCATTGGTAGAGCCATTTTCTAGGGCTGTTCTACCTTCTTCGCTCAATGAGGCTCACACTGAATAAATACAGCGAAAAAAAAAAGCGTGAGAAGCACGGACCACGCACGGATTTTCTGTCGTTGCTCGCTTAAAATTCCACCCACAATTTATTTCCTAACCCTCTTGTTCTTCTACTCTCACGCAGGCTTCGTCAACTCAGGTTCATACTAACCCCCTCATACCACACAGCCCGCCCAAGATGTCTGTAAGTATTGTCGACATGGCGATACGATACAATCGATGTGTCTATCCTCTGTGGAAACAACAAGATACTGACAATCAGCAAAGCACCGAAAGTTTGAGGCTCCTCGCCACGGTTCCCTGGCTTACCTCCCAAGGAAGCGCGCTGCCCGCCACCGTGGAAAGGTCAAGTCGTGAGTGCAAATTCTTCAAACCCCTCTTTCTCTCTCCCCTTCGTTCTCTGGAGCAAGAGTGAAAATCCAGAAGAGCGAGGGACAAGAGAAGCAAAGAAGAAAAATTGATTGGGACTGTCCAATGGCTGACATGTTTGGATCAACACCAGCTTCCCCAAGGATGACCCCAAGAAGCCCGTCCACCTGACGGCCGCTATGGGCTACAAGGCCGGTATGACCACCATCGTTCGTGACCTCGACCGACCTGGCGCCAAGGCCAACAAGAAGGAGGTTGTTGAGGCGGTTACCATCGTGGACACCCCACCTGTACGAACAATGCAGCCCGCTTGGCTATGTGCCTATGGCTAACATCTTCTTAGATGATCGTTGTTGGTCTTGTGGGCTACATCGAGACCCCCCGAGGACTTCGATCCCTCACCACCGTTTGGGCTGAGCATCTGAGCGACGAGGTCAAGCGCCGATTCTACAAGAACTGGTACAAGAGCAAGAAGAAGGCCTTCACCAAGTACGCCAAGAAGCACTCCGAGAACAGCGGCTCTTCCATCACCCGCGAGCTCGAGCGTATCAAGAAGTACTGCACCGTCGTCCGTGTCCTCGCCCACACTCAGATCCGAAAGACCCCTCTCAAGCAGAAGAAGGCCCACCTTATGGAGATCCAGGTCAACGGTGGTTCCATCGCCGACAAGGTCTCCTTCGGTCAGGAGCTCTTCGAGAAGTCCGTCAACATTGACTCCATCTTCGAGCAGGATGAGATGATTGATGTCATCGCCGTCACCAAGGGTCACGGTTTCAACGGTGTCACTGCCCGTTGGGGTACCAAGAAGCTTCCTCGTAAGACTCACAAGGGTCTCCGAAAGGTCGCTTGTATCGGTGCTTGGCATCCTTCCCACGTCCAGTGGACCGTTGCCCGTGCCGGTCAGATGGGTTACCACCACCGTACCTCGGTCAACCACAAGATCTACCGCATTGGCAAGGGCGATGCCGAGGACAACGCTGCTACCGAGATCGATGTCACCAAGAAGAAGATCACTCCGTATGTTAACCCACTAACCCGACTCTTCGTTACATAACATTGCCTGTTTTACTAACTTGTTCTCAGTCTTGGTGGTTTCGTCCGCTACGGTGAGGTCAACAACGACTTCGTCATGCTCAAGGGCTCCATCCCTGGTACCAAGAAGCGTGTCATGACCCTCCGAAAGACCATGTTCACCCAGACCTCGCGAAGAGCTCTCGAGAAGGTCCAGCTCAAGTGGATCGACACCTCTTCCGAGTTCGGTCACGGTGCTTTCCAGACCCCTGCCGAGAAGAAGCAGTACCAGGGCACCCTCAAGAAGGATCTTGCCTCCGCCTAAAGCGGCAGCCATTTTTCCTTTTGTTCATCTTGAAAGCCATCTTGCATCGGTTGTCGCCACAGCGTTATGGGCTGGGTGGTGTTCTGGGTTTGGAATTATCCCTCTTTTTTTTGCCTGGCATGGAAATGGAACGTGACATGAAAAAAAAGGGAAGAAGCAGAAGAAGAAAGGAAACGTGTCCAGCTAGACGAAAGAAGAAAGGGGACGGATTCAAAAAAGAAATTTTTACGAGATTCCCAATGTTAATATGACTGTACCAACAATGCCTTGTGAATGACGTGCAACGAATGCGATGATGTTATGCTTGATATGTATCTCTTGACAAGTCAATGGTATGGTTTGATACCGGTATTTGTGAGACTAATAAGCGCACTTATTTTCTTTCTGCCTTGGTTTATGCCCCCCTTGTATCACAGCCTCATGACTTTTCAATGGCCAATCTTTCTCCAACCACAACTCACTGACGTCACCCCACTTTCTCATTCAGATACAGGCATTCATTCATTCATTCAAACATCACACGCTTTCATTCTCATCCTCGGTTCCAGATACCACATGACATTCCGTCGTCTACTTCTCCGATCCCCTCCCCGGTTTCTCTTTCGTTCTGCAATCCCTACACGCACACTCATCCCCAATACCCCGCGATACATCACCACTACACGACCCCTCAAAATGTCAAACGACGACGATTACATGGCCTTTCTCAACAAGGCAAACCAGGATACCGGCGCTACGACACAGCAGCAGTCAAAGACATCGTTCAAGACGAAGGATCAGGATAGCGAGGTTCCCAAGGAGATTCGTGATGTGGTCAAGGACGCCGTCTACGTATCCGACGCTGACGAGCCCTTTGAAGAAGTCTCGCTGAAATGGGAGGGCGATAACGGTCTACCTTCTGAAAGTGAGTCTGCTCTCCTTTCCATGTTCGACAGGAGCCGCTGCGTTCCAGTTTCAAACATTTGATTGACCTCGTTGGCACTTTAGGTGAATTTGCCAGATTGATCAACCACCCTTCTCCCGATTCCGCCGAGATTACCATTCTGGATCCTATAGAATGGGACAGCCGTGGCCAGTATACAAACATTATTGACGCTGTGCGAGGAGCTACGCAAGGAAATGATGTTAGGGTTTACCAGATTAGGCGAGACTCAACCAGGACAGAGTACTGGGTTCTCTCACATATTGGAGGCAAACTCGTTGGTGCAAAAGCCCTGAGTGTTGAGAGCTAGCTATGTCTTGAAAGACGTTGACGGGCAGACATTAAAGAATATTGAGAAACATGACAGATACCTCACGCAATCCTCATGGTAAAAAAAAAAAGATATTCATTTCTCATAAGTATTCGCCGTGATCAAGGTATCTATCAAATGCGAACCCGAACCCGAACCCATCCATGCCCTCCCAAGTATAAAAAGTTCCAACGCCAGCTGACAAACGTTTCGTAATCGTTGACAGTATGCATATATGACCACACTCCGTTAAATACACTACAAAATCCCGCGATGATACCGTCAAACTCATCTAGGATACCCCATAATGGGATGCCCTCGTACTATTGCCATCGTTCACCTCCAATAACTCCGGAGGTATTGGCGTATCCCGGTCTCCCACCACGACGCCACTCATATTCTGAGAAGTTGTCGTATTTGTCCCCAGACCCAGATCCTTATCGACTGGAGTGAAGCCGCGATCTTCTGGTGCTGACAAACAGCTGCTTGCATCCGACATATCGACATCTTGACATTCGCTCCCCGACTCGAAGCTTTCGATGCTTGGCGTTGGTGTGGTCAAAAGAGTAATGTGCGGAATTTGGATCGCTGTGAGTGGTGTCTGAATCTCGTCGCCGTCATTCTTCTTTGCCTCTGCCCGCAAAGCAGCAATAGAACCACCAATGTTTTCATCATCCTCGTCATCCTGTCCAATCGTCCAAACCCACCGACGCTTCTTCTCCTTCTTCTTACGCTTGAGTATCCCTCTGGGCCCAGACGGTGACAAAGGAGTGCTGTTACCTAAGCCAGCCATCCGGCGCCGCATGTCTTCGAAAGGTCCTGGAGTCTGTCCACCATCCTGAATCTCGTTCGCAGTGAATGCCAAGGCCAAATCGAGAACATTTTCGGGTTGAGGTGGCATGCATGGGGGAGAATGAGGCGAGGCTTCTTCCACAAGAAGATCGATATGGGATTTCGTATACTTGTTGGTCACAATCTCCTGGGTCAAAGGATTGTTGTAACCCACCCTCTTGTTCGCCTTCTCCTGTAGCCGACGAGACTGCCGCCTGGGTGACTGTGGAACAAAGGCTGTGGCTGGTGGAAGCGGCGAGTTGCGGAGAATGCTGTGAAGTGACCGAGGGTGCTCATACGGGGCATGGAGACCAAACGCAGCGAGGCTCTGCTGGCGATTAGCAGCCCCCGTATCTATCTGCAAGCTTCCTCCTTGAGAGTTGGTATGACTTGAGATGTCCGCCGAGGAGAAGCTGAAGGGTTTGGAGACGTTAGTGTCGATACCCCCAGCCGACAAAGGAGGAGTGGCCGTCATGGTGCTCGGATACTGCATTTCCATGACCCGTGGAGAGGTAGCAGTCGCTGACACGGGAGTCTCGGGATAAGAGGCGACATAAGGAGTCACAACTCTGGCCTTGGGATCTTGGTATTCCACCGGTGTCACGATACTGAAGGCCTGGAGTGTGTTGATGGCAGTGAGGGGCTCAGACTGGATGGGTGGTGCTGCCCTCTCGATGGCCGTCACATAGACGTTGGAGAGGGTGTTGTAGGCCGTTGGGTCTTTGGGGTCCATGGCATAACTCCTTGATGACTTTGTGACAGGATTGCAGGCTGTCTTGATCTGAAGGGACAACCGCGGCTTCTTTGAAGGCGCTTGCTGGAAAGACATGGCTCCGGTTGTTAAATAGTGTAGTCTAGATAGAAGAATAGGGTTGAGTTGAGAAGAGAACTATTGAAGTTGGACTCAAGGGAAGTCACTCTTGGACAAGTCTGCTGGGCCTCCGGGCTGCGAGCCAACAGACGTGCACGATCTGTCAGTCCTGACTGAAAGGCGCGCTTCCGAGAGACTGGGATCACCAGGGATTACAAACAAAGCTAAAATAAAAGAAACAAACCGAGACCAACAGCGAGAATCGAGGAGTCGGCGTCTATATAATATGGGCTGATAGCTCTGCTCCTCTGGGGTCGGGCATCTGGTGGGACACATGTAATAATGACTGGGATCATGGTTTCTGGTCCTCCATCTCGTGCGCCTTGTAAGCCTGCACCAGACTTGAGATCCTTCCTACAAGCGCCCCTAGGCATGCATGCAGTGTGATGATTCAACTTCACAACATAGACGCGCATCTGCCAGGATGGGCAGGGCCAAAGTTTCCTAAATCTCTCATCTACTTCGAGGTGTTGCAGGAGTGGATAAAAGCTGGTGAAGGGGTCAACTCCAACGAGCTTATCTGGTTGGCTGGCGACATGATGATGGTGTGAAGCTGAGCGAAGCTGTATGAAGGCGCAAGCGCCCGGGCTTTGGGACGATCCTGGTAGGGTTTCCCAAGACCAATCACGCAGCTAAACAAGTCGGCTGTTTCCACTCGTTCTGGCGTCTATGCTGGGATGATGCACCAGAATCCCCCTCTTCTGAATGACATAGACTTGGTGGCTTGGTTGTGAGGGGGGTTCAACCGTCAAGCTGACTGGTCTTGTCTCTTGTGTTTTATTTCTTGCGATGCCATGAAGACAAACGGTCAAGGAAACGATGACATTCAAGCTGACTGAATTTTTTCAGCACATATCGTGTACACAATCTTGATACCAGATCCTCGACCCTAAAGTAAACCCAATATTCCTTTGATGGAGATGTGCAAGGACGGACCTCAAATGCCGGTGGGGATGATGATTCTGCCTCGTTTGTGCTGCGGACAGACGAAGGATTTTTTTTTCATTTCCCATTTTTTTTTCTTCTTAGACTCAGCCATGACGCGATCTTTTAGTTTGAAACAAACCCAGCACTGTCTAACTGCAAGAAAAGAAATGTTCTGCTTATTTTCTGGTTTCTCAGAGCTTTAAGCAGAACCATGGGGGACGAAAATGGTCGTCAATCGAGTCCATCTTCTGTGACGGAGGGATTCAGATCAAGTCGTCAAATCTCGATTGTCCTATACAAAAAGCCAGACGCGCAGGTTTGGCTTACACAACTCTGAACACCCCCATCGTTACTTGGCGGCTAAGGAACAGTTGTGGATGGTTGACGGGGTGCTTCAACAGAAGGAGAATGCCAAATGTCCCCGAGCGGTCTACCCAGACAAGGGTTATAATCGAGTGGTAACCGAGTTTTGGGTAGCGTGTTGGCGAGATAGAATCCGAAGCAGAAGCCAGGATAGAAAGATATTCTCTCCTGAGAGAGTAGAAGTAGTTGACAGCAAGTGTGACATCTGATGAGAACATCACTTGAACCGATCGAACACACTGGTTGGTCTATGGTGGCTTTTTGTCCATCCTGTCCCCCTTCTCTATCTATTGGTGCATTTGTTTCCCAGGCACGTAAACACAGTTCTGTCATGACTCGATTCGAGAATGAGAAACTGTGTCAAGAAAAGGGCCACACCAATAGTAATAATCAATGATTGCGTTCCGTCTGGTATGTTCTTGGAATGGTTTCAATGAAACTGGTCTTCAGCGCTTGCTAGCTTGGTAGGGGATCAAGAGCAGTTGTGACTGGCTACGGAACGGTTTCTTGAAAACGAGAGCCAGACCAGAAATCTGGCCGACTTGACTGAGGGTACCGTGACCAATAAATTGATCTTGGATTTGTTATTGTGGTGGTTAAGGCTCTTGACGGTTACCAAGAAGGTGGTCGAGGTTGCTGTATGTATGTACTGTAAGTCATCTTCCGAGTTACCTACCTATCACTTCTCAATGAACATTTAGGGACATACTAGGTAAGTTGGAAGTGCACTTCCCCTTATTACACCGCTCTGGAAGAGGTGCATGGTAGGTGCTACTGTATGATTGGTTGTTGCTGCACGCTGTTCGAAATACCTACCCACTAGATTTACTTACTTAGGTAGGTACCAGTTGGGAGCTTGGTATAGTGTACAGTGACTGCCCAGTCATTGTAAGCAAGATTTCTAGGCAGGCACTCCCCTTGATCGGTAGGCGAACTGTGGCAGGTGTCATCGTCCGTCCATTCACTCAAAGCTTCCCAGCCATATTTACGAAGCCCAAGGAGCACATCTTCTACTCGCCTCCATGCTAGGGTAACATGGAGAATGGCGTCAAGCAGAAAGGCGCCCCGGCGGAAGGATGACCGAGTTATCCTCCAATTTGTGCGTTCCGTTTCACCGTACTTACATATCTAACCCACGCTCACCAGCTAATCAACACCTCCAGGACTACGACTGTTTCTACGCCCAGGTTTTTGAAAACAAGAACCCGGCCCTCAAAACACGCCCGGTCGGTGTGAAACAGAAGAATTGCTTATCAACTTGTAACTACAATGCTCGTGCCCGCGGTCTACGAAAGCTCATGTCCGTTTCCGAGGCTATACAGAAATGTCCAGAATTGGTCCTGGTCAACGGAGAGGATCTTACGCCGTTTCGAGATATGAGCAAGGTACTATTCAACTTTTTCAGAGAACACTCCTGGAACAACAAGGTTGAGCGGCTTGGTTTCGACGAGGTTTTCATGGGTATGTCTGCCTTTTGTTGTCCCTAATCCTTGCCTCCCTGCTGGCCCTCGCGTGTATCCAATCTTACTGAGTTCAATCTTAGATGTGACGGATATCATAGAATTCAATATGTTCTGCCTGAACAGGGCATCTTTGGATAGTTCGTTCTTTTGCTTATCCAGGAACGATCCTGAAACAGGCTTCTCGTGCAATCTAACTGCTATTGCGGGCTGTGTTGAAGGCACAGCCTCATCGAATCTGGACATCGAAAATCCTACCTACCTGCGCCTCCTCCTGGGCTCCCATCTTGCTCAGTATTTGCGACTACAGCTTGAAGCCAAGTTTGGTTTTACATCAACCTGCGGCATATCCACCAACAAGCTGCTCAGTAAACTCGTGGGAAACAAGAATAAGCCCCGTAATCAGACGACGTTACTATCTTTGACTGACGAAGACGTCGTCAACTTTGTCGGCAAATATCAGCTTCGACAAATACCTGGACTTGGGTCGAGGACAGTGCAGATCTTAGAAGAGCATGTTACGTCCAAAGAAAGACAGCTTCAGTCGGAATTTGAGGAGACAAGCGACCCTGTGATAACATGCTCACAAGTCCGACTCTGCCCCAAATTGTCACCTGGGACCATTGAGGCGTTGTTCATGGACACAGGCGCAGAAAGGGGTATAGGTACTCGCATATGGGGCCTCCTTCATGGTGTTGACCCGACGGAAGTCAAGGAAGCCAGCACTGTCCCAAGCCAGATCAGTATTGAAGACACATACAAAGGCCTGGACACAATGGCACAGATCTCAGAACAGCTCCACAAGCTTTCGTGTTCATTGATCAGGAGGATGAGAGTCGATCTTGTAGCTCCAGATGACAATGCGGATGTCCCTGGATCAGAGAGGTGGGTTGCCCGGCCAAAGACACTGCGTCTCTCTGCCCGGACATGGGCGTACCTCAAGTCAGCTCAAGGTCACAACTATGGCCGGATATCACGCTCCTGTCCGTTACCTTCATTCATCTTTGGTCTTACAGATGATGTAGGACAACTTGCCGAGCGACTTGTCTCAGAGGCTCTTCTTCCTCTTGTACGACGTTTGCGGCCCGAAAGGGGGCAGCGCTGGAATCTCCAAATGCTAAATATTTGCGTCGCCAATATGTCTATGGGAGCAGCAGATGACAAAAGCGGAGTAGGGAGGGACATTTCAGCCATGTTCAGACACCAAGACGAGGTTTTGAAGCCATATCAGGTCGTATCCTTCGATGAGCCGGACATCTTGCGTCAGGAAAGGAAGTCCTTGGACGTTTGCACTGGCGTCGATATTGATGCTGAGTCCGATACGGAGGATGAGGATGAAGATGGGGCCTCGTGGGAAGAGAGTGACAACACTGGATGTTCTGTATGTGGGCATATAATCCCAACTTTTGCTTTAGCGGCGCACGAGAGATATCATGAAATGGGGGATTGACTGATCCAGGGCGCTTTGCGTGTGACGAATTATCACGTTGAAGTTGGTATGTCAGACGTCGAGCATCAACTCCAACATTTCGCCGCCATTGCGTTGGACTCTACAGGCCAGAGCGAAATGCACGCCAAGGACGGCTAGATGCTCTTCCTAGCTGGTCATGTACAAAACCTACTTGTCACCGGAAATGGCGTCGTATATCCCGGCATGCTCGCCCAAACTCAGCACACCGACCATGCTCCATGATGCCATTGTTACACAACTTTGCCTTCTACAATAAATGGTGTACGGGCATGTAAATGCCAACTCACCCTGGCAAATACAAAGTCTCGAATGCTACCAGTCAAGTCTCGGATAAGATGTCGGGGTTGATGAGGATCCAGCAGCTTGGAGTGACTGGCAGCTAGGGTGTGGCAATATGGATGTGTAGCTGAAGATGTCATTTGTGTATTGATATCAGATGAAACATGAAACAAAAGCATAGGATCACATGTATACTCAACGATACTCATGCACTTGCTTGGGGCAGTGAACCGAGTGCTTAACAAGTTTTGCTACTCGAGTGACACAGGTCAAGCTGTCGGTGATACTTAAGGTTGAAGATTTGAAAAATGTTGAGCTTGAAAGGCTTTCCTTAATCGTGGGATAGGCTTATTCCTAGTGTAAATGGCTGTCAAATGGATCATCTGAGCTATAGAGGTTCTGCCCTAAATTGCCTCAATTTATTCAACCACTGCCATGTTCTGGTGTCTCGACTACTGGTATCCTCTGCCACTGACCCCGTTACTGGACTGAAGCTGCATTCATCGTACATTGTACCACGCTCCTGTCTCGTTTCCCTCATTTGACCACATACAAGCAACAGTAGTGAGCTAGTAGACAGATTTATGCGGACGAAGCGACCTGGCGTAGTGCGGCACATCAATGCTGTGGCATCCGGGTGTCGAAGTGGAAGGCAGCTGGTGAGACCTGACAGTTACTTGACACTGGCAAGCACCCGCCTTACATATACAAATAGGAGTGAATTAGGAAAACACAAGAAGAATTCCATGCTAAGATTCACTTTTCTTCTCTCTCTTCACCATATCCATAACAAAGTGAAGAATCTACGTTCGGTGAAACGAAGCAGGACATGCACCTCCTTGTTCTTTCCATTTCTCTCCATCCACCATACCTTCCATTGGTGTTCTATTTCGTTTGTGCTTCCTTCACTACCAATTCTCTTACCTTGTTTCCCTTTCGTTACGTATTTGTTCATCGTGTACCTTCCAGCGGAGTGAGCATTTGACTCACATACCAACAACGGCAGGAACGAACATCAAAGGCAGGACTCCTTGTTGTTATTACTACTAACCCCTCGACCATACTTTACAGCATCTTTCCGTCATTATATTCACTTCTGTCTCCATTTCAACAGCCCATCACACTTACATTCTAGGCGCGGAAGAGTGAATAGCTGGTTGTCTTCGTTCTTGCAACTCAACCTCAACATAGGCTCTCATCTACCGGATAACAACATACGACGGAGAAGACTATACCGACCAGCATCATGGCTCGAGGAGGGCGTGGCAATAATCCCACTCGTCGACCTGTCGATATGACCGGAGTGATCTCTATCGCTGAGAGAAACGATTTGGCTACCTTGATGAATGCCATCACCGAGAAGCTTCACAACAACATTAGTGTTGTATTTGACTCTCCACCAGTTACCCCTGTACTAGCACAACTCGGCCATCGTACTTGGCTGTCGCTATCACCCCAAGGTGGTAAGGAAAACATCAATCCAAATGTTCAGTTGCAGCCAGGGTCAACTTCACCTCATCCTCAGCCATGCCTAGAACGACACGGCATTGACAAGTCCATCGCGCCTCAGCTGCAGGAGCTCAGAAAAGAGGCACTCGTCTTCTTTCGTAAATGGCAGGCTGCCATCTTACTACGTCTTCGAGATATGAATGTTAACGAATCCAATGTCCCACCCACTACTAACTTTCGCGGACGTGGTCGTGGTCAGGCCAACTTGCGAGGTGCAAGAGGGCCTCGAGCAGGTCGTGGAGGTAGAGGAGGCACTCGAGTAAGCCTCACCCTGGCGGCAGGTAAGAGTTGAACCACTCCATGATCGATAGCTCTCGACAAGTACTATATGAGTTGTATGGTCAGAGTTATATGCTGAGACAAACATAGCTCCTCCAAGAACTCCCTCAAACCACATCGATCGCGAACTGGCTCGCCAATTTCCTCCGATCCCAACCTCCTTATGGACATTACCAACCGAGAAACGCCAGCTCCTGTTGCATATCGCACTTCTCATTGTCCTTTCCCTTCAAGAATACAGCTCCTTCTCACGCCTCCTTCTTCTCAACCTTACATCCTCTTTAAACCTTCCACGCAAGTTCCTACAAGAAGAGGAGACCCGCATCGCACAAGGGTTGAGTCAACTCGCTGTTGATGCAGCATATGAACAGGCGCAAGTAGTCGACCAGAATGAGGAGCAGAAAGGGCAGAAGAGGCCCAAGTCAGGCGCTCCTGGCCAGCCAAACTTGCCTTATCGAGTAGGTGCACCACTCATCGCAGTTGGCATCGGGTCAAATCATCGAGGACATGGGCTACGACTCCCTTGTGCAGCAGGTTTGCTGGGCCCGATGGCTGACAACGGCCTTCTTCTCGGATCCATGTTTGGCATTTATGCAACACGGCCAACAGAGAAGATGGTTGAAACATTTGCCCGCGAGGTTCAAGATTTCGGCCTTGTTCCACTTCGAGGGGATCTGCCGGCTGACTACGAAGACGTCAAAGCCCTGCCAGCCAAGGACCGACGTCTTCGCGTGGTTATTGCTATGAACGGGTGGATGGCCAATAAAGAGGATGTTGTTGAGCCGTGGAAATTCTTAGGCAATCATGCAGAAGTTTATGTCATGAGATGGGAGGTCAATGTTCTCTGCGGTCTCGGGACTGCCCTTGAAACCGTTGCCAGGAGCACGGCTTGGAAAACAGCTAAAAAGTCAATCATGACACGACATAGTAAGCACCTGGACTGAAGCCTTTTGGCACTTTTGGCTGACACAGACTAGTCTTGACGAGTATTATTGAACGAAACTGGCCTCCAGAGCTCATGAAAATCAGCAAGATCATCGACAACCCTTGGAGCGTGGGCATAGTGCGCGCTGAAAAGGCTGGAAGTGTCCTTGCGGACATGATTATGCGCAGCAAGATTCAGGGAGATCGCCCCGTTTCGTTGGTCGGATACAGTTTAGGTGCTCGAGCCATTTATGTTTGTCTGATGCTTCTCGCTGAGCGTCGTCAGTTTGGGATCGTTGAATCAGTCGTCATGATGGGGACGCCTGCACCATCTGAAAGCCGAGTTTGGCTTACCCTGAAGAGCGTTGTGGCTGGAAGACTGGTCAACGTTTATTCCGAGAGTGATTATCTGCTTGGCTTCCTGTACCGCACCTCGAACATTCACTTTGGAATTGCAGGCCTGCAGCAAATCGAAGGTGCAGATGGGGTTGAGAATCGCAATGTTGGAGATATCGTCAGTGGCCATCTGGGATATTCCTCGGTCATGGGAAAGACTCTCAGAGCCATTGGCTGGGAGGATGTGGACAAGAACTCCGCCGGGTTGTAGAGAGGTATGTGGGATTCTTTACGAGATATGTGGTGCAAAGGGAAGAGGTTGCTGCTGGTACGAGTATAAGTATGGAAACTTCGCGACTGGGTCTGAAGGAGAACGAGTAACTTGTGTAAGAATAATGGTCTAGGCATTCCTATTACGATTGATTCCCTTATGACTTAAGCGTAGCATGGGAAATCTGTATGTAAATTTCGACATCCTGTCCCTGTCCTGTCCGTCCATCCGTCCGTGTATGCATCTATCTTAACGCCTATAATGACGATGCTCCAAGGTGGCACATCCAGTATGCAAGTTTGTGTTTGCTGGCCAGTCCAAACGGGGGAAAACAAAAACAAACGGTGAATCTCTCTGTTAGACAAGACAGATCGCTTGATATAACCAACCAAATGGCAGATCTGCGACAACACTCGTGTGTCACTCTGGGCTCCTATTCTCTCTCATTCTCAAAATCATCCATCTTCCCCTGATTTGTTCAAATCTTTCTGGCCCACCAGCTAATACACCCTGATGTAACTTTTTCTTTCTCTTCTTTTTGTCCTAGATTTACAAACATGGATATTATACATATACACTGTAACTTTCAAGCCTGTTTTGTTGTGCTTTTTTTTTTTTGGTGGCCGGCTCTTTGGTCTGTGACTTGGTGGAAACCCCTGAACCAACCCTCCTGGTGGGTTTATGACAGCCAAGAAGGGAGCAGTAGGGAGGGGCCGTGTAGGGTCGTACCTCTCTGGTGGGAGAGGTTTTCGTTGTGCGTTGGCAAAAATTAGAAGATAGTCGACTTTTTAATTTGCTCCGAGGCCGACCTGGGTCTTCGTGTTACTGGTGGTCTGTCTCGATAGGTGATTGAGACACGCCCGGTGATCTCTGCTGCAGCACTCAGGTTGGCGTAGTGCCGAGCATGCTTGGTACCTGCTTTCTCACGAGACCACGCGCACCTCGTTGCTCGACGCGAGGCATACCCTGGATAGATCTGGGCTCCCGCATGAGGGAGCGGTCGAGCCGAGCGGGTATACGGGTGACGATGGACCTGTAGTCGCCGGGAAAGTTGCCCTTGGGAAGCGGGACCGAGGCTGTTCGCCATATATGATCCGAGGCATCACTGAGATAGGGCGGAACTTTGCCTGATCGCGAAGGCGGGGCGAAGCCGCCAGAGTGAAGTGAAGCGCCGTGCGAGGCACGAATGGTGGAGAGGCGAGAGAGGCCTGTCGATAGACCAGTACGTCCTCTGGCCTTCTTGGCCATAATGATCTCATCAAAGAGGCGGATCTCCGGGTCGTGAGCTGGCTTGACTTCTCTATCGTGAATGAACTCATTGAAGCCTAGATAGAGATGATTAGAACAAAGATTACTTGAGTGATTGAACAAAAGAGGTCACATACATTGCGTTTCTCTCATCATGGTAGCGTACTCGTGCTGGTCGTACGGCAGACTCTTAATAAAGCCATCCATATCAAAAGCAAAGAGCTGGTTGTTGCTCTTCTGTTGCTTGGTTGGTCGTCCAAGATACTTTCTGTAGGTATAGAGAAGACTCGCCAGACAGCGCACAAACGCGGCACGGACTCGATCCGCATGAAACGCCTCGGGACATACAAGAGATACGAATCCAAGGCATCTGCCATGGGAGTGGGACTTGCAACCGCTACAAGTGTAGATACCGTCCCCTTCGGCGTGCTCATTGCAAATTGAGCAAATCAAAGTGGCGTCTCGTGCTGTCCAGTTGAAGCAGTGTCCTTCGACCCAAACCGTTGTTTCAGTGTTACGGACTGGTTGGATCTGCATGCTCGGCATGATGGTAGACGCGGCAAGAGTAGATTGAGCGTAGGTAGAGGGGGCATAGCCGCCACCACCGCCGCCGCCAAACGAGGACTGCGAGTCTACCGAGATAGCAGAGATGGACATGTTGGGCTGGTGGCCATTCAGAAAGGGGAGACTTGGCTTGTGGAATGGATGGTGCTTATCGATGCCGAATGATGAGCTTCGACGCACCTTCTCCTCACCGAAATGTCCAGATCGCTTCTCGCGGAGCGTGGCAGCTAGCGCAAAGCCGGAGTCGCTCCTTGAGACGGGAGTTGATGGCATGGGAGGGAAATTCGTCGAGATCGGCGAGACAGATGACTGAGGACTGGTTTTGCCCGACCTGCCCGTGTTGGGCCTATCTGACCTCCCATTGTCTACCTTGGCAGCAGCAAAAGCGTTGAAGATAGGGGGGTGGACCTCACTAGGAGGGTCTGGCTCTCCGAATCCAGAAGAGTTTTGCGATGCCCATTTACCGAGTGTGCTCTTGGCTGTGCTCTCCCTGAAGACCGCACCGTTCTCGGTCGAGAAAGCATCGTATGGATATGACTCCATGGCATACGGAGGAGGTCCTGTGGTCACACCATATCGGAGTTTGTGAGGCGCAGCGATTTGCAATAGTGACATGAGCTTGCGTCGGGGCTGGCGAGGGAGACGAATAGGTTGAGATGTGGCATCGATGGTGTCCTTGTCCAGGTCGACAAGTACGTAATCATCCTCTGGTAACTCAATGTTCTCGTAACGTCGCTCAATGCCCACAATGTAGGGACAAGGGGCTTCCAGTGCTGACAGCAATCGAGCAGGTAACACAGGGATGAAGATACTCGCCCACTTGAAAGGGTAGAGAAGGTTGGCCAGTGCATGGCAGGCCAGGTGCAGCATACTGGTATGGGAGGAAAGGAAGATGATGCGTGACTCGGCCAAGGTGTACTCGAACAGCGCGACAATGTTTTCGAGCGACAGACATCGGAAGAGCGCGTAAAGATCAATCGACCTCGATCCAGGCAACTCATTATGAGCCTCCTGGCGGGCGTATAGCCGCAACTCTCTTACACCAAGCTCGACCTGTGTTTTGGAACCAAGGGGGCTGAAGGCCTCTGTGCACAAGTTCACAACGTAGCGTTCCAACGGCTGCCAGCGACCGACCTTTGGAGAGCTCGGGGGGATTCTCAAAACACCACCGTCAGTCATGGGTGTAACGATTGCTTTCAGCCACTCCTTCCAAAACGACATGTGAGCGCGATCACGGCCCAAAATGCCATATGCTCGTGGAGTCCAAAGACCACTCTCGCCTGCAGTAAGGCCCTCGATTCTGGATGCAGCGCCATGCCTCAGGGGTCTAAGCATATCCGTCATGAGGGAGATTTTTTCCTCAACAGTGCTGATCTCGTCCTCTAGTCTCTCACGGGCCGGTGACCCAGAGGGGATGGTAGGCAGCTTGGATAGCAGTTGTGACAGGTGTGTTCTCTCGCCGGCCAACCTGACACCTAGGCTGGCGGCAAGCTCCCGTTCCTCGTTTGACATGTGGGCTTGTCGCCATTCCTCGCATCTCTTCTCCACCTCCTCAGCAACGTCAGCCGTGAGGGCTGTCCAGATGATGATGGTGATGCCGTAGAGCTTGGAATTGTCGTCGGAAGTCATGGTGAAGCCATGCCATGTGGATCGTGGTCGGTCATCCGAGGAGACAATCTGAATATCATTGGGGAATGCAAACATGGGCACATAGTCCGGGAACCTGCCGCGTCGGCTGATCTCGTCGGTCGCTTCCTGAGGGGGGTATCGATCGAGGAGGACTGGCTCGAAACGACGTTTGAGGGGGTGCATATCTGGGTCTGTATTGAGTGGCTCTGGTGGTGGTATTACGGAGTTATAGTTGCTTAGTCGTTTGGTGGTACGGATGGACGCTGCGTCTCTCAGGTTAGCTTGTGACTTCATTTGGAAGTTGCATACGCCATGCGATTATTGGCATTGTCATGATTCACGTTGGGAGAATGTGATCATAGGGCCTTGAGTTGACAAACCTGCTCGGGTGGTGCTCGCTCTGGTGCTGGGCTGTTTGCGAACGCTGTTCATGTCCCTGAAGCTCATCTTGCGGCGGATGCTACCCTTAATGCTTCTGAGAGGACTCAGTCTGCCGCTATCACTTTCCTCGGCCTTGATCCTCTCCGCTCGGGGATTCACCATGGGTGCTCTCGCCTGAACCTTGGCGCCAGCACTGAAAGACAAGTCCTCCAAAAAGACCTCTCGCTCGGCTGCAAACTTGACAAGAGCTTTGTCGAAATCAAAATCACCCATGAGGGTAGAGCCATCGGGGGCGAGGCCGTTCGAACAGGCACCGTTTGGAGCAGAAATGTTTGGAGGGTTTAGAGGACGAATTGTAGCACTGCTGCGGTTACTCTTGGTGTTGCCGTCGGTTTCGTCGAGGGTGTGGATAGAATAGCGATCGGTGAGCGAGATTCGAGAAAGACGGTTCGCGGAGCTCTGGCGTGAGTGTCTTGCACTTGACTTGGGCTGTCCGCCATTGGATAGGTCGTCGTCTGGTTCGCCATCTTCGACAATGGTAGAATCAAGGGGAACAGCAACGGTCTGTTGTGAGGGGTCGTGATAAGACACCGACTCTATACCGGCGATCCAGAAATAATCAGCCAAGGGCTTCGATGAGGTCTCCATGACATGTCAGTTGTCAGGTTCAGGCCGCCAGCGGGCAAGGTTTCAAGTATGGGTGTCGAGCTGAGGGAAAGAATGTGTCGTTATCGACTTTTCTGAGGCTTGTGATTTTTGGGGGTCCTGCTCCGGTTTGATCCAAAGATGGGGGAGGATTCGATCGCTCTAGGGACGAGTTCACTGAGGAGACAAGTTAGCAGGCGTGAGGAAAAAAGGGCAAAAGATATTTGCGAAGAACAACAGAGGAGATTTGGTGAAAAAGTAATTCTTGAGCGACTTACCGGAGGTTTATCGAAGTCTCTGTCTCCCAATAGGATGGAGGGGGTCGATTCGATTAGGTCGAGTTGAAGGAGGAGGATGCCGTGGGAACTTGAGTTGGAGCCGGTCGCCCAGCGCAAGCCGAGCAAGCTAAAGATGGGCTACAGTGGTGTCGTCTCTTTTTATGTCTGCTGAGTCTGAGGGTTATGAGAGACAGATGGCATACCGAAATGAGGTTATGCTGTGAGATAGAGAAAAAATGCTAGAGAAAAATGAAATAAAATGAAAAACAAGAACCGACAATATAGTCAAGATTGTAACGAGATCCCCATGCGAAACAAAGAACGAAGGGAAAGATGAGTTTGGTGGTGATGGTTGATGGTAACTGTAATGATGATGGGATGTGATAGGACGGGGGGGGGGGACCAGCCAGGCCAGACGAAAGTACAGGGGGATGCCTGGACCAGGCAGCACGATGGGGGACAAACAGGATAGGTAGGTAGCCCCTAGAAGAGGTAGGTGTACAGTACCTAAGGTCCCTAGGGTGTGGATACCTGACGGGCGTGGGTGTGGATGTGGGTGTGGGTGGTACTGTACTGTAGTTTCTGGGTGTGAATGCGAATGTGTGGGTGGGCATGACAGGGGATAAAACGGACTTTGAAGTGGTGTCAAATGGGCAGAAGTCATTCACTGCACTGGTTGCGCTGGGCTGGCTGGGCTAGAAAGATTGGCTTCGGCATTGGGCGGTTCTTATTACAGTAGAGGTCAAGGGGCATCGATCAAACAAACGTGTGTGGTTGTTGATGGAAGATTTACAGCAAAGTCATATAGATTATTCCGGCAGGGCACTCATTTTCACAGACCAATCTTGGATACCTACCTACCTAGGTATACAGACAGATACTCGTAAAGAAGAGGATGGCTACCATTTTCCGGCTCGCTCAAGGTATGATTTGATTGTACACGAGATAATCCTAGCTGAATAGGCGAAGATCATTTCCTGGGGTGTAATCACACTTGATTGTTGAAGAAATTCAGGATGATGACCTCCCGGCCTCGAGGAGCTGTACTGACTGTACTGTACATGTCCAGACAGAACTTCCCCGTGAAAATGGAAAACCAGGGGGACAAAGGCCTCTGTCGCGTCTCGGCCTTAGCAAAAAATTAGCTAGTGTTACAGAAATGGTAGGGGACCATTTTCCCAAGGGACCAAGTTCACTAACTAGATCATTGCTGAACAGCACACACTAACCGTCTACATCGACGATCTTCTATGGGACGGAGCTACATAAAAAGGACGACCAACCACAGGGATTGGAACAACCCTCCACTACCATGGGCCATGTTGTTTTGACAACAATAAAGACAACGTCCAACAGGAACTTAAGCGCGGAAGAAGTCGATAACTGACAAGGCTTTGATACTCTAGCATTTATCTCGGTGTAGTACACTAGTATACGTAGAGTCATCAAAAGAGAAGGCCGACCATCCTCATGATAAGCTTACATGGACAAAAAGAGGATTAATCTACAATTCCAAACTACTGACTGACCTGACAAGTTTTATACTAATAAGTACAAGGTATCTCGTTCGCGTCTCCGAGTAAATGGGATAAGCGAAAGAAAGAGCCACATCCCCATCCATATCACTATCCCCCCATGTTGAACCCAACCTGACAACGCGAACCATGGAGAAGTAATAATAGGCACAAGTCAGCCCACGACCCAACTTTTGACCATTTTCTCCATCCCGTCTATCCGTTTCCTTCTTCCTCCCCCCTTGCCGTTGTTATCCTGGGATACCTTACGTAGGTAGACAACACAACACAACACCTCACACACCACTACATCAAAGGACACAAGCGTAAGAAGAAGAAAAATAAGCCAATAAACCCTCACCTCGCCATCGAACTTCAGCCTAACCCACCTTTCTTAGTTGGAAGGTTTTGTTAGCTGTGTGTATGTGTGTGTGTGTGTGTGCAAATACCGTATTTCAGGGGAAACCTAATCAGGCTGAACCCAGGAAAGGGAAGCAAAGCAGAGGTCAAGCAAAAAGCAAAAGCACACCTCCACGCTCCGACCTGGCTCCACGCCAACTCCCTTTTTCCTTTTTTTGGCGTTTTCTTTCTTCTTTTTCTCCCTACCTACTCTACACCCATGTTCCTTGTCTACGTCTTTTTTTTTTCCCACTCCTCTCCGTTTTCTTTTCTTGATACCCAAAAAATCCAAACAAGTGATGATGTTTCTGGAGACGAAGGATTGCTTTCTCAACTAGCATATTCTCCATGTAACCCCCCACTATCCCGTTAGTTCTTTATAATGGAATGCTTGGATGACTCTCCTTGCCTTTCTTGCTTCTCGTTCCAAAGTATCCACAGGGAGAAAGTATGCGCGCTTGTGGATGTTTCAACTTCAGCTAGTTCTCGATTATCTTATCTGCCTACCTCTCCGTCTCTGTCTCTGTGTTTTTGTGTGCTTTAGCCTCTATTTTGCAGTTCCACCTAACCAAACACGTAACCGAGAGAAAGAGGAAAAAAAGGACAACTCAACTTACCCCGTATTCAATGGAGTAAGCTAGTCTACTAAGCTGGCGGGTTTGCGGAATATGACGAAGAACCCACAACGATGGCCATCAAAGGCCGGTCTTCAACGTGTGAACACACACGTCTTCCAACAGATGTTGTTGAAGAATAGTGTTGCTGATACCGACGTGAGGGATCTCGTGGCAAGCCCTGCATGAGATGAGGACACGCCCGTCAAAGCAAAGAAAGTAATTAATAATGTTTGTGTGTCTGTGCATCGAGAAAGTAGCCCTAGGATATATGCATGACTGAAGTTGATGCTGATGGACTGATGAAACGTTGATTAGGTTCAATACCTGAAATGTTGGATCGACACCTGAAGCATCGAATGGGTTGTGACGGTACTCGACACACACACACCTCTCGGAAATCCGGTCCTTTACCCATAAACTTGGAAAGCTGTGTCTTTTTTATTCTTCTTCTTTTTTTTCTTCGTCCTTCCTTCTCGTCTCCATCACCCCCTAGATTCCATTCAACCTCAGCTTCAACTTCCCCTTGATTGTACAGTAGTAGCTCAGTGATCTGACCAAAGCTCACTGCGCTGCGCCATGTACAGCGTACAGCGCACATATGCATCTAGCAAATAGGTTGTAGTCGAAATCCCATTACGGAAGTAGTTGCAGAAACGACGTCGCTATTGGGAGGTGGGAAACGAGAGAGAAGCAGGGGACAAGGCTTGTCGGTGGATTTGTATGCATTTACATGGAACATGTCAGTATATCTTACCAAGAGGTTGTACGGAACCTGCATCTCGGCTCCCCCGTACTACAGTACCCAGCATTCTGTGTTTTACATGGTTTTGCTCTCGTTCTATCAACTTTCATCAGATGGAAAGAACAGTGTGCATCGTCGACCTTCCATTATCACTGTATCATGCTGAAAGGCAACACGGTATAGCTGACGTGGGGACCTCATCGTCCAGTGCAGTAGCAGCTTACCTAGTAGTTAAGCCAGTCACGCCCCCCCAGACCTGAAAAAAAAAAGTCAAAGAAGGGGTCGATTATAATACCCCGATTGGATGTAACGGAAAGTATAACGAGTCCGATAAATGTGTAAAATGGCCCATCTCTGAAGTGAAAGATGAAGTGTGTGTGGGCACGACAAAAAGACAACATTGTCCAGTTGGATATCCACATCCTCTGCAACCTCCACTTTGATTTGGTCCTTCACCGTTTTCTTGCAGATGGATGATAGATGTCTGAAAACGGCGGCTCTTTAGGGGGGGAGGGGGGAGTAGTAAAAAGAAAAGAAAACAAAAATCTCCTTTATCTTGCTGGGATTTTGACGCACACGTTTATTCCTTGTTGTTATTGTTATTGTTATTGTTTCTTTTTTTTCTCCCTTTCATATGTCACTGTAGCATTCTTTCCCTCGGTATTTATATTCGTATCCTTCCTTCTTTTTTCCCTTTCCTTTACCCACCCAACTCATTCACTGTTACTAAGTAAAGGTCCCCTCTTGTTTTAGCGGCGATTGTGGATTTTTAGCTGGTCCCTACGTCATACCAGTAAAGGTCGGTCCTTGGGCTGAGGGTATTCGAATATTCTCCTTCAAGGGGGGGCCTCCATGATGGAAAACCTTCGGGTTGATACTCATGGCAGTGAAACTACATACGGACAGTTAGTTGCCAGCTCTCAGCTCTATACACCGACACCGAAAGCGAAACATCATCGACATCGACAACATTGACACACTCCAACCCAAACTCTGGACCCTGAAATATGACTAACAAAGCTATGGTCGATCTTTACGGGCTTGGGAAATACCTCCCCCCGGTTCTTTGCCTCCGTTTTTGACCTGAACCACTGTAAACAGCGTCGTGCATCCCATGGACAAGCATCCAAAATCTCATGCCCCTTTTCCTATCTCTCGTCAAGTTTGTACTCTATTCTCATAGGCTTCAATTAAATCGTATTCACTGTCTCCCCCTTCATTTCTTCACGTCCTTGCTTAAAGTCACTAAATTTATCCAATGGCCCCCCACGAATGTATCTAACAGCCTCTCTATGCGCCGCCTTTCCCACCCACTTGTCTACATGTAGAGCTAGTCCAGGGGTAAAAGAAGAAGAAAGGAGCAGAAGACACACACCTACTACACGTGCACACACACACACAAAGACAAAAGAGGGCTGCGCCTAGACTCCAAGACGGTTCAAGTCAGGGGCGATACGAAAAGAAAAAGGGTAAAAATTCCAAAGCGCACGAGCCATGGCGAGATTTCAGATGCAGGTACAACACAGAAGCGCGCCGTTGGTCAGTGATTCTGCGGTAGCACAGATACAGATGAAATGGATGGATTTACGGATATCCTTAATTAACTTGACTACCTACTGTAGTCTTTATGTATACAGATTAACAACATTACGCGCGCGACATTGACACGTTTACCCATTAAAGCCTCCACTTGGCCTTGTTTTGCTTTTCTCTTCGCGTCGTCCAATCCGGAATGTTCATCTCTGATAAACCAAGTCCGTCGAGTTTACTCTGTACAGTCAGTGTAGAACACCATGTTCACTACCTAGTACAATATCCAAGCAACCACACACAGCTTATCAACTTACACCTGTTCAGGGGTTTCTCACTCCAACTGCCGAACATGGCTCACAACTAAGTTTTCCAGGTTATTAAAACACCGTCAGTCACATAGATCGATTGTAATCTTCAAACCCCTGCTGTTCTTTTTCTTTCAAAGAAACGATCTTCCAAACATTTTTCTTGCACAGACATTTTGATCTGTTTCAGGTCGCACTCCACATCAAGCCAAGTTAGCGATATACAAGTGCAAGTAACGAATACCACACGCCCGGATTGAGAAATACACAAATAGGAAAGGTCAGAGAGAGTATGAGTGAATAAAGATCTTAGCGTGAGGTTGCAATTATCTCTCGCTTGAGTGCGGCTCACAGTCCCGGTCGATCGTTACAGACGATCTACCTCAAACCCTCCCATCCTTGACCTATGCCAACAATCACTTATATGATAAACCAAAAAAAAGAAACAAACAAACAAAAAGAAACGAGTTAGTAAATCCTTTGATGCATGGGTCTTCAATGGTAGATCTGTGCTTTCGCAAATCACTCGTCCATCCTCCGCGTCCGTAACTGTTCACGCATGTGTTTGATTGTAGATATATGTATAGGCGATTATGGAGATTTGCATCTTACAGTCGTCTCGACCTTTCTCCTTTCGAAAATCAGCATCAGTGTAGGGTCAAATACTCCCAAGATAGAAAGTAAAACCAGATTCAATTGAAATGAAGCTGACCCAGTCAAAACGCCCAAAATGAAGCTCTCTACCATGTTCGCCAACAATCCCAACAGTCCTATCTTTCTCATCGCGATACCCGTGTGCCTAACTTACCCGTCGACAAGAACCCCCTATTCCCCATCTGTCCTCTCCATCCTATACCCAATGACCCAAATATGATCCTCCCGTCTGGTGTTACCTCAACCCCTTCCGGTTGCGCTTCCTCGCCGTCGCTGTCCTCCACCATAAAACATACTTGCTCCACCTCCCCCGAATGCAGAACCGGCTTCGGGCTCCCGCTGGCCTCCCAGTTGCAGTCTCGATACCTCAGACCGGGCTCGAGGTCCAGCACCACCTTCTCCAACTGCACAACGTCATCGCTGCAGTTCTCCAGCTGGGCTTCCAGCACCCACCGCCTGTGGCTTCCGGTTCTGGGTTCTAGCGTACCGACTTTTGTTCGCACAATGAGGGACGCCTTGCATATGAATTGATATAGCTTGCGGAACGTTCTTGTCCGACCACTTGTCTCGCTGGCCTCGTAGTAACTCACCGTCACGGCAAGCACGTGGTTCCCTTCCTCCTTAAGATCAAACGACACGAGCCGCTGCAGTGTGTCCCCAACCTCGAGGTCCGCCTCCGCTTTCCCGGGAGGGCCGAGTTCAAGGCGCTGGATGGCGCCCATGCCAGGTGTCTTCATCTCTGCCTCGATGCGTACATCGCGAATGTGCTTTGCCGTATCCGACGGGAGCTCGTTGTTGGCGCATAGAGTGCAGCTAAATGTTTCCCCAACGTATGCTGATCCAAACGATACGGGGAGGTTGAGGATGGGACTCAGTAGGAAAGGTGATGGATTCGAGTTGGTCTGGGAGCGGTAGGCGAGAGAAGCGGGAGCAGGGGCCGGTTTCGTCGAGGTATCAGCACTGGTAAGCGAAGGAGGCTCTACAGGGTATTGGGTGACTAGCGATGGACGGGAGAGTCTTGTGTCCAGAGGAACACATAGTTAGAACATAGAATGACAAGACGGCAGACTGCCATGGAGCTCACCGTAGAACCTTAAGAGAAACGGAATGTGGTTCCTTGACAGGATCATGGGAGGGGTATCGTTGGTGGCTCATCCTTTAAACTAGTAATCACAAGGATCCGAGTTCAAAATGGTATCCAAGAATTGGGAAATTGGAAAATCAGGAAAATAGATTTACTAAAGAATTTGTTTGGTCTGCAGTAGACCAGTTTATCAAAAAGCCCACTGCTGATGGACAATGAAACGAAAGGTGGGAGTTTGCGATGGAGCTCATGCGACAGAGCAAGGTTACCATATCCCACCTTGATCCTTATCGATAACGATAAGCAAGGGTTTCATCAAACTGACTTTCATGGGCAATACATGTACAATATCAACTATAGCCTGACATTCAACACACTCACCATCCCATCATATCAAGCACCAAGTATTCGCCCACCTTCGATAGGAGACCCATACTATCATCAAGACCCCTTGTTCAGCACGCACAAGACAAACACTTACATACAATACAGTCAAGTTCAATCTACAATTCCTCGCTGGGTCGGTCAACTCACCATTCAACCTACAGCTCCTTACCCGATTTCACGCCTTCACTATCGACATCAGCATCCAAAACGAAACGTATGCGTCCGAGTCTGCTGTACCAATTATTTCTTCAAAACAAAACATAAAAAAAATACTCCATTCTTGTATGACCTACTGAGTAGGGGGGAGGGCTATCTTAAGCAGCGCATCCAAAGCAAACGCGGTGCAATAAAAATGCTCCTAAAGTAATCTGGTTCGTGTGACCTAAATCAACACTTTCTCTTTTCCCAAATATGTATACCAGGAACGTTTACGTACAAAGCCATGTTCCTGTAACCAACCTTTCTTCTTCCAAGGAAGAATTATGCCCTTCGACTTCGGGATATGGTGCCTGTGCAGGCATCCTTAGAGACCCGGGGGAGGAGGCACCTGTAACATCTTTAGCGACCTGCAACTGAAACAAGATCCCGCTTCTTGACTGTTTCACTTACCGCACCGTATCCGCCACTCGTTCCAGGAGGTGATGCTGAAGGTGGAGGAGGAGGAGGGGCTGCGCTGGGCGGCGGAGGCGGAGGAGCAGCTTCGGCGG
>JABGLY010000344.1:0-40736 GCA_013623525.1 Fusarium dimerum | reverse complement strand
AAGAGAGGACAAAAAAAAAGGGTGAGTGATCAAAAGAAAATGGAACAACAACTACAAAAAAGACACACCCAAAAACTAGAGTACTTAAAAAGAGAAAAACAGATCTTGCCCCTGGCATCGCTTTCGGTTTGATTCTGAAACAAGTCGTTGGAGAAGACGTAAAAGAGAAAAACGAGGTTTTTTTCCGGGTAGTCATACAACGAGATAAAAAAAAACGGAAAAAATCTGTTGAAGAGGGGACAAGGGAAGGGGGACAAAGTCAAGAAAGAAGATAGATGGGGATTTCTCGATATAGCTTTGACAAGACTCGTACGTTTGCTGTGATACATATTTAAGCTGACTGGTTAGATCCCGGTTAATAAAAGGGGGATCGAGTGTAACAATAAATCAGACGTCAGTAAGACACCTGAGTATTCTTCTATGGCCTGCCGAAAGCAGCACCGCGGCCAGGATTGCCAGTGGGAGGCATGCCGCGTCCTTCGAAAGGACCTCCAGGGAACTCGGGTCCGGGAGGTCCGTTGAATCCAGCAAGGCCAGGAGGAATAAAGCCATGAGGAGGGCCACCAAAGAAGCCCGGAGGTGGAGGAGGCATGTTGCGAGGAGGCATGCCACCCATGGCTTCGGGAGGTGGTGGAGGCATCGCGCCTGGAGGGAAGTTAGGTGGGAACATGTGAGGAGGCATGTTTCCTGGACGGTTAAGACCGCCTGCGAGTCCTGGGGGAGGAATCATAGGGCCTCGCTGTTGAGGCGGAGGCATCTGGCCAGCACCAGGCATCCAGCTTGGTGGCATCTGGTCCAGGCCTGGGGGAGGAAGAGGACGCTGCAGAATTTGCGTGGGTTGGTTGGATCGGCCATCAACATCGGGGCCTGGGAAACGCTCTTCCATAGGGAATCCTGGAGGTGGCTGAGGCCGCATCTGGCGGGGAGCACCACGCTCATCCCTTGGGAAATCACCTTCTCGTTCATTGAAAGGTGGCATTGGACCCTGCTTCTGACCAGGGCCCATACGCATGAGCAGCTCGTTACGTTGAGCATCGGGAGGCCCTCTCATCAGGTTCATCAAGAATTCTGTGTTGCTGTTGTTACGCGTGGGATCTGGCCGTCCAGAACCTTGGCTAGGCGCACGCTGGCGCTGGCCAACCAGGTCTTGTAGAAGCTGTTCGGGGCGAGCAGATTGCTGCTGGGGACGAGGTGCGAGGATCTCTTGGACATGCTGCGGTGGCTGTCTACCCATAGGAGGCCCTTCCATTCGACGTTCAGCGCCGTACTGTTGGAATGAAGGCTCTGGAGAGGTGATGGCATTGTGCTTCGCGACAGCTGGAGGCGTACCCATAGGAGCCGCAAAAGGCGAGGGGCCAGGAGGCGTAGCACTCATGGACTGCTTCTGCAACTTCATGAGAAGTTGCTGGAAAGCCTGTCTCTCTTCTTCAACTGGCGCAGCAGGCACGCCTGCTGTAGGCAGGGGAGGTTGATTGAGAGGAGGTCCAGTCATCGGGGTAGGAGGTTCTGTCTTGCCTCGGATCTCTTCCTGGGGCTGTGAGAAGAACGAGGTGAACCTTGATGACTTTCCGGCAGCCTTGGGCTTGTGGACGGGATCCTTAGCCTCGGCAGCTGGGCTCTCTAGGCCGGCATTGGAAGCAAATGCCATGAAGAACTTGTCTGGTCCTGACTCGACAGCTGGTGCAGACTGAACTGGCGGCTTCTCGGCCTCAATAATGCCCTCGGCCACTTCGGCACTTCGCATCTTGCCAGGAGCATCAGGGATATTAGCCTTGGCCTTCTTCATTTCTTCCATCCATTTTTGGAAATCCTGTTGAGTGTGCGCCTCAACCTGTTCTTCAAGAGGCTCGTCAAGCCACTCAGGCTCTCGTTCGACTCTTTGGTCTCGATCGCGGCCCCATCGTCGATCTTGAGTGCGGTTGTTGTTATTGTTGTTGTGTCGATCATCACTGTCCGCGGTAGCGGCGCGATCTCTCCAGCTCTTCGCACGGTCGATGCGTTCTCGCTTCTCGGGAGTCGAGGTTTCGGGCTGCTCATTCTTGTACCAATTCTCGGACTTGTTTCTGTTCAATCCGTTGCGATTCCGCCCGTCAGTTTCCTCGGTATCCTTGTCTCCGCGAGCAAAGGTCTCGAAGTTACGAGCTGGACGATCCCGAGTCGTGTCGCGCTCCTCGCGGTCTTTAGGTTGACGTCTGTCATCACGAAAGTTGCCTCCCATACGTCCATGAAAACGCTCAGCGCCTTCGTGGCCGAAACTCTTGCGAGGCTTAACAGTGTTCCAACCTTCAGATTCGCTTTCGCCTTCACGCCGACGGAATCCGTTGCTACCTCGTCCTTCACGAAATCGTTCGGTATCCAAATCTCCATTACGGCTTCGGAAGTTGCCAAATCGGCCTGGAGCTTCAGCATCTTTGTTGGTTTTGTCATTGTTATCAATAGATTTATTGCTCCGCGCGGAAGCAAAAGCCATTCGAGGGGGTGCGAAAACTAGATCTTCGGGGTCTGGATGCGCAATGTTAGCATCTCATGAAAGGAGCTGGCTGATGAACAATAAGGGAATTTGCTAGGGGAGGACAGACTGGCACTGTTTCGCGAGACATGTCGTTCGACTCCTGGACGGCGATTAGACTGATCAAGAAGGGGGTTGTCATTTGATCGGGGCCGATCCGAGGTCTTTGTCTGGTTGCGTTGGTTCTGCTCAGAAGGAGGGCTAGAGAAGGGTCAGAGCTGGTTGTGGCAAGATACGGTGAAAGTGTAGCTCACCCCATCCACTCCTCAGCGGGAGGGAGGTTTGGAGGTTTTGTACATAACGGCGAGTCCCGCAAATATAGCAGGATCTCGGCTGAGTATCTGATAGCCATTATACTGGAGTGCTGAATGCGATGCGCATTCAATCAAGATGACCTTGTCGCACTACGAAAGGGGACGAGGAGGGGTCAAACACAAATTGTGCGCCGTCAGGGTTCGAGTCAAATGTGTCGTGTACAGGTCGAAATTTCACCGATTGCGACAGAAGAATAATGCGTCGGAGGAGATGGTGCAAGTTGAGAGCTTAGAGTCGAGAAGAGTTAAGAAATGTGGCGAGAGCGATGCGGTAGAAAGCAGTTTGAATTGTGGATTCAGACCAGTGGACGTAGAAGTGCAAGTGGAGGTGGAGGTGGAGGAGGTGAGGTTATCAATGGTCTTCAGTCGCCGAGTCAAGCTAAGCGTAATGGTTCAGTTGAGACAGTAAAGTTGCGAAATGGACGAGACGGGATAGGACGGTGGACCACGCAAAGTGAATGATGTCTGTTGGATATGAAATGGGTGTTGCATGAATATAAGGGATTGTCGTCTGTTTACGTAGGGCCTGACTGAGGTGGTGACGAGACTGATGGTGGAGCCGAGCCAGGCTGGGTTTTGAACTGGGCTCCAGCTTGGGAGTCTTTCTGGATCGCTGGCTTTGCCTGAAGCTACCAGGAATGGCACTGACAGGCGACAGGCTGTGACAGCAAGCCCAAGTGGCCGAGGTTTAGTGGGCGCAGGATAGAGTGAAAGGGGTGAGGAATGATTATTCGCTGGTTTTCGTTTCTCGTGCGTCGCTAAATATCGCCCTGCTTCTGCTGGTGTGAATCACAGGAAAGGTAAATAGGGAAAAGGTAGAGAGGGCGAGGATTTCAAGGGTCAGAGGCTTTAAACCGCTGATGTCAAGCGAAACTGGCCTGCTGGATTTTTGGACTTCGGTGTTTATTGGCGCTGTCTGCAGGCCAGTCACTGGCTTCAAGAAATAACAATAAGGACTGGAAGTCAAAAGATAGAAAATGGATGGTAATTTTGTGGGCGGTGAGAAAGTAGGAGGTGTTCTGGTAGGATAGATTGGTGTGGTATGTTTTGTTTGTTTGATGTTGGGTTGCACAGAAAGCAGGAAGTTGATTGATGATTTGAACAATAGATAGAGTAGGTACTGTAGCAAGCTCTCTCTCTGCGTTGTCACTTTGAGGCCCTGAGCTGGCACGGGGTCCGCTTCAAGGGTGGGGAAAGGTACCAGACTCGTAGCGGGTAATAACACATTACGAGCTTGTACTTTTGCCGAGCTAAGGTACTGTAGGTAGAAAGTAGAAACCCACAAGGGTTTTGGAACAGTGTCCGCTGTGACATCTGGTTCATGCTAGGGTTTAGAGGGTGCATGTAGGCCGTGCCTTGCTGGAATTCAGCGCTATATGTGCAGGCATACCAGTGGAGGCTGCTGTGAAGATGTCCACTCCCCTGAGACATGGGCCATAGGTACCGAAATCGGCCAAGGAGCCGACGATGAGGTCATGAGATACGACAGGAACAACAACACCTTGTTCAAGGAGGCTGATAATGGACTTGAGGAATTCATAATTCAGTAGCGTACTTATGCAATACATAGCTAAATATTGTGACCACCAGCTAACATCAATTGCGCAGTTCACCTCCAATCATTTACTTCTTAGCAGCAGGAACCTCCTCGTCCAGAGGCAGAATATGCGGCAACGGTCCAACAGGAGTGATAGAGAGAGGGTTGATCTGGGTATGACTTCTTGTGTAGTGCCACTTGATATGATCAAACTCAGTTGTCTTCTTGAACGCCTCGTGGTTCCAGTACAGGTTGCGCATCCATTTATGCATAGCAGGGTAGCCGGAGCGGATGTCACGGATGTTGCACTTGAAGTGTTGGACATACACGGGGTCGAAGCGAATGATGGTAACGAAACTAAACCACAGTTAGTCACTAAAAGTGTCATTGAAGATTAAGAGAGCACTCACAGTCTAATATCGACCTCAGTCAAGTTCTTGCCAAACCAGTAAGGTCCGTCCTTTTGCTCGGCGAGGTGCTTCTCAGCTCGATCCAGTGCCTCAAAAAGAGCGACAACATTTCGCTCGTAGGCTGAGCTGGTGGTAGCAAAACCGGATTTGTAGACACCGTTGTTGATCTGGTCGTAGATCCATGAGTGAGCTTCCTCGATCTCGCTCTGGAGCTCCTTGGGATAGAACTGAATGGCGCGCTGCTCCTCAGGAATAAGATCATCAAACTATCGGATGTTAATACAATGGAGTATGAGACTGGTCAGGACCATAAGCTCACCTCTGTACCAAGCATACGCAGAATTTCACTGCTCTCGTTGCTCACGATACGGTTGGTCTTCTTGTCATAGAGCACAGGAACAGTATATCGTCCAGAGTAATCAGGCTCACTCTCAAAGTAGACATCCCTCAGACGAGCAAACTTCTCATGGCCCTCAACAGGGTCAGGAATGACGTTTTCGCCCGGGACATCGCCATCCTCCTTGGTGACAAAACGCCAACCACCCTCACCGAGATGCCAGTGCACAACCGAAAAGGAGATAATATCCTCAAGGCCCTTGATGTGTCGAGCGATGAGGGTGCGGCATGCCCAGGGACACGCGTAGCTGACGTAGAGGTGATAACGACCCTTCTCGGGAGGGTACTTCGCGCCGGGTTCTCGCGAGATCCAGTCGCGGAATGAGCTGACCTGGCGTTTAAACTCGCCGGATGTGTCTCCGGGCTTGACCCAGTCGGTAACTTTCCCCTCGTTGCTCGACTGTGAATGATAGGTAAGTAGAGCCACACAGGTATATGAAAAAGATATAAGCTAACCATTCTGACTTGATTTGCAAAGGTCGGATTGACTCGGAGAATCGGTGATGGACGAGTAGATGTGGCTAAATATCTAGCCAGCTGTTTCTGTATCTGAGGTTTGCCTGTCGACGTAAAAACACCAGGAAACTGATTCGAAGCTAGAATTGCTCGAGTCCTTAACCTATGTATAGACATTCTACAAGAAAAGGTAGAAAGAGGGACAGCTATCAATGACGGCGAGATGCCGCCATATAAATAACCCGGGAGTTATATTCTTGCAAACTACACACCAATCAACAACACGACCCCTGCTCACTAAAGTCTTTCTCAGCAACACCTCAGCAGAACCTCTTATTTTCTTTATTCTTTAGCTTTGTGTTTCCAACCGTTTCCCCTCTCTAAGAGTGGCCTCTTTACAGCCTAGAGCTTGCCTGAGCTTGCACGAGGGGAAGCTCCCCAATCGAGGATTTCATAATGATGGCGTACAGGACCCCACCTTCGCTGGTGGATTGTGCATGCTGACTGAGCAGTTAGCGTTGTCTTATTAATGGCTACGCCACCAGCGAAACTCAGCAAGCAGCAACAGATCATGCATGTGTCACGAATCGTGACCAACATATATTCACGGCTACAGAGGTCTCAGCTTGACGGGTCGAATGGCTGCAACCTTGAAGATAGTTCTTATGGTATTTTTCTTCAAAGCTTAGAGTATCCTGTCGTGGTGCGCAAATTCTCATGAAAGGGCTTGAAATTTCTTGATTTCATGGCACGGTTAATAAGAATTGCACATAGTAATGGATATTACTGGAAATCATCATAACAGAGGATTAGGAGTGTTCATCTATCGGTATACATGCTCCTGATTGTCAAAGCATCAAACCATTCCTTCTACACAAAGTCATCCATCATAATATTGATATTTCACCTTTCTTCCTTAAGCAACCTTGACCTTAATGTATGGAACTTCCACATCCTCCTCATCAAGATCCTCTGCCACAATCTCAAAGATGACCTCCTTCTGGTGGGAAGGAATAGGCTTCTTAGAAATCGTCTCAACCAGCTGGCTGAGCTTCATCGAGTAGCGCTCCTTAAGCTTGGCCTGGGGAAAGAATGAGGCGTACAGGAGGCTGACTCCTGAGCTAAGCATGCTGATGGACAGACCCTTCTCCTTAAAGGTGTCGAGGAGCTCTTGAAGAGTAATGTCATCAATCTCAAATCGGTCCCAAATCTTGTCCAGAGTGACTTTGCCGTTGGGGCCCTTGTATTCCACCTTGGGACTAGCAATAGGCTCACTGAAGCCGAAGAAGGGCAAAGCCAAGTTGATAAAGCCGTTCTTGTACTGCTCAAGGTCCGTCTTGCCATCAATGATCTTGTATAGCTCGAGAACCACAAGACCCGTGACCAGAGCCGTTGTGGTAGCAATGGCAGGGATGATCTTGCCAGCGATGAACTTGGTCTTGTGTCGGTCTGCAGGCTCAATCTTGTAATTCTCAGCTCTCAAATTGCTGCAAGCGGTGATGAAATCAATGTGATGGTTGGAATCATCGTCCTTCTCAAAGTCGACAGGCACAAGCTGGAAGCCAGAGAGCGTGTTAGGCGAAGGCAGACTAGACTGAAGCTTATCAAGCTCGTCGTTGTCGTCAAAGTTGCTTGCTTCTTGTTCCTATTTATTAATTAGCTGATATTCCCCATTGAAATTCCGAAATGACTTACCACAGGCTCCTTGTCGTCAGCCTGAATCTTGACGTTGGCATCGGGAGTGAAGTCGGGCACAATCACGTTCTCAAGCTCCCGTAAGTAGATAGACTTATCCACACCAGGTGACTTGATGTTGTAGTTGAAGGCGTGCAAGTTGGCTGCAGCCACGATGAACCCAAAATGAGTAGGGTTCTCAGGGTCAAACTTGAGCGGATCAGGAGCTCGTTTAGGACCAGACCAGAAGGGAGTGCCAGTTGAGGTCTCGGAGTCCTTGGGGAAGTTGTACAGAAGCTGCTGGATCTTGTTGGCAAACTCAGACTCAAAGAGCATACGAGCCCAGGCAATGCAGTCTTCGAAAGTTCGTGGTCGCTCGGTCGTTAGGTAGTTTCGGATCGTCTCCAGTGTCTCCTTCTGGTTGCCACCCTGCTTAAGTGTGGTCTCCAGGAAGGCAGGCTGAGTCAGGTAGAGGTTTACAGTCTGCGGAGCCTTGACGAACAGCTTCTCAAACATGTACTCCTTGGACCAAGCGATGGTGTGCTCAATGCGGTTGGGGAAACTTCGGATTGTGCACATGGGGAATTCCTTCTCGGGAGGATCTTGGGAGGAGGAGTAGGACTCGGTAAGGTGGGGTAGAACAACTTGAGTGTTTCCCTTGGTTCCAAGAGTTCCGCTCTCGAGAAGAGGCTTCTGGAAAAAGACGCAGCGACGGTCGACGTACGTACGAGCCTCGACATTGTCCAGGGCGTTAGTGACACCATCAAGATTGCGCCAAAACTCCTCATTGAAAACATTCTCGGTCTCAGGGCTAACGCGCTCCTTGAGCGTTTCAATGTGGCCGACAAGATCAGGGTTCATACGCTGAACAGCTCTAGCAGCGCAGTCACTCTTCATTTGCCCGACATCGTCAGCACGGAAAAGGAACTGTCGGTTAAGGTTACTCCTCTCAATGGAGTCCATGTCTGTCACCCAGATTTTGCCATTGGGACCCGTGCCCAGACCAATCATGGCCCAGTTCTTGAGCATTTCACAACCGATGGCACCAGCACCAACGAGGAACTGCTTCAAGTTTGCAATCTTGTCCTGGTATTCGGTACCGAAGACGGCGATCTGGCCATCATATCGGCTACCGATGGGCTTGCACAGTTCGGGAGAGCGCTTAGTGCTCGTAGGGAGAGACTCCAAAGAGTCGAAGTACATCCACTGGCTAATAGGCTGGAACTTTCCGGATACAGCCTTCAGAACCTCCTGTGCAGCAACACCACCAAAGAAAGCAGCCATAGGGTTAAGATCACCCTGAGCCTGGTAACTCAGTTCCTTTAGCAGCTTCTCATCCAAGTCGATCTCCAGACCTTCCTCCTCGGCGAACTTCTTAGCAGCACCCAGAACAATCAAAGCATCCTCCTCGTCCATAGGATTGGGAAGTCGCTTCTTCGAGAGCTGGAAGGCGTGGAGAGCCTGGAAACCAAGGTGAAGCTGTTGTGGGCGATCGAACTTGGCAAAGTCTGAAATGAGGAACTCGGGCTCTTTTAGAGAGCTGGTGAAGTCCTTGAAGTTGATCACCTTAGGCATCTTCACTTGCTGGTACATGCCACCGCGCTTGTACTGACCCAGACCGGAAACGTCACCGATAGAGAAAGTGTAAGGGCCCTTAACCGTAATCTTTCGAGGTTCTGCACCGTTCAAAGCCTCCATACCCTCAACCTCAGAGAAAGTGACGTAGTCGCCATCTTCCAGCCCATGTCGGGTTTCATCCAGAGCGGAAACCAGACCTTCCTCGTCGATGCCAGCGACAATCCCGCTGAGGGGAGACTCGCCGGTGGGGTCGATGACTGTGAACTTCTCGCCAAAATCGCAGAAAATGGAACCGAATAGACCAAAAGTGTCGGCGATGACCACGTAGATACCCTTCTTGTGACAATAATCGCCAATAGCTTTCTGGTGGTGGATAGGAGCATTGGTGAGCACAACAACCTGGTACTTATCGAATTGGGAGAAGTTATCGTCAAGACTGAAATGGTTGTTAGCCAGAGACCTCATTGTAAACGAACTCCCAACATACCCAGGTGATTGGTGGACCTTGACTGGCGTGTATGCGTTCAACTCAGCAACTCGAGGGGCGGTGACCTCGTCTCGAGGTTTGCCCACATCATCGGGAGTGAGGAAGAACTGGGATGAAAGGTCGGCGATTTGCACCGGGGCGGGGTCGTAGACGGTGAGACTCTTGACACCCGCTAGGGCGATATTCTTGGCAATCTCAACACCAAGACCTTTGAGACCGACAATCAGGACGTTGGAAGCGCCCATGCGCTTCATAGCCTCATGGCCCAAAACATAAAGTTGTCGACTGTAGAGGGATTCATCGATTTCGGTATGTCCGACGACAGATTCGTCCACCTGCATGCGGGTCGCAAGATCGACCTCGGGAAGCTTAGGATCCTATGATGAAGCGCCTGAATTAGTCAATGTTCACAATATCGGCCAGATCATGTAGAGCGGTACGCCAAACAGCTCAAATCACATATGATTGTATTGCGTCATGACGACGGCACTGGAGATGGACCGGATGAAGCTAAAGACAAGACTCACAGGCATGATGCGTTTGTGGGTAGGTGACTCCCCGCTGGAGAGCTTGCGCTTCCCCGGATTGTCTGATTCAGATGAGGATGGAATCTTGGAAGTGGTGCGCGAGGCCGTTATCGTAGGTGATCCAGCACCAAGCAGAGCTCAACCCCGCTGAGGAACAGGCAATCTACGAGGAGGAGGATGCACAAAAGGACAGCGAAGGAAGCCTGCAGATGATGGTGCAGGCAGAGTAAGGGCGTGCGGTAAAATGGTCGTGAAGAGTTGGTAAAGATTTTGATGGTGGAGGTATGTGAGAGGGAAGATGCAGCTCAGCCAGCGGAGCAAAGTCACAAACGCTGAGTCGAGCACGGTGCTGATGAGGTAATGAGTGACGGGGGGCCTGTAGGCGGCTTAGCAAGCGAGCGGCATGAGCTGGTACTGTACCTATTGTACTGGACAACACAGCGGTCCATGAGGTGGGAGGCAAGAGCAGAAGAGGGGCAAAATAGAGTGGATCCTAACATCATTTGTTGCCAGGCACCATGGACCAGCTGGAGCCAATGAAAGGACCTGTTGCCCTGCATGCTGAGGTGGGCTGAGACCCCTCCATCAGGATCGTCTTGGTTCCAAAATGCCATGATTGAAAATTATCAGTAACAGGCGTAAGCATTTCAAAACCTGGGAATACTTTCTATCCCAAATATCTCAACAACCTGACCTGATAATTCATGCATGCCAAGTTAATGAGGGGCAAAGGAATCTTGTAGTGTTTGCTAGGTATACTGAACAAGTCTCAGATCCTAGGTAGCCGGTTATGACTTCACGCATGAGAGGCGGGGTAGCAAGCTCATGGTGCCTTGCAATGGCAAGCTTTGTCTTCATGACAACTGTTGCGGCTCGATCGGAAGCAACAAGATAAATTGATAAGAAAGAATGATGGTTATCCTCGGGGATTTATAAGCTCATACTTCAACACAACCAAATATGATTGTCCTACAATGTCATGTCATGGGCGATACGGGCGAATATTTTTTTTTTATTTAACCACTCGTCTGCCAACATCTTGACTGATGTCCGAGTAAGATTAGAATCTAGGCAGCTTGACCATCCTTGCGGGGATTTCGTATGCAGATGAATGCAGCTGATAATCCCCATGACTCACTCTAACTAGGTAGAACTTCCATTGTGAGTGACGGCAATCCTAATCTTCTTTATCGGCATTAGATGGAGGAGGCGGTAGGCGGTAATGCTGAATTTATCGGACGTTCTTGAGCTCGACATCGCTATTGAGAGTTAGCACCTTAACACGGATGTGTTCGAAGTTGAAGTCCTTACAAGATGAGGTCAGAGTTGGGAGGAATGGCACCGGGGAAACCGCTGTGAAAAATGTTAGTTACGATGGAATTAAGGACAGCATGTTTGATGATGTATAATCGATGAGCATGGAGTCGGAGGGGTCATCGGGAACAAGGCCAAACATTGGTTGGCCACTCATGCGATCGAATGAACGGGTCGCTTACCGAGCACCGTAGCCGTAATCGCTGAAGAAGAGTTAGCTAATCCATTCTAGCAGTGATGAAATCAAAAGAAGTGACTTACGCAGTGATGTCGAGGGTGGCCTTCTCGCCAACCTTCATCTGGGTAACACCCTCATCCCAGCCTAATAAATACGGTCAGCTTGATACTATGATGCCAAGTTGGGTCACCTGGTGTAAAGGACAAGTATGCTAACCCTTGATGACACGGCCAACGCCAATCTGGGTAACGAAGTCACCGCGGCCGACAGAGGAATCGAACCTTGAGACAGCTTGTCAGTACCGAACAGCTCTGAGAAGTCAAGTAGTTGACGAGGAAACATACTGGGCGCCCTTCTGGTCGGGAGCGTTGACATCCTTGAGGAAGCCAGTGTACTCAATGGTGACAGTCTGGCCAACCTGAGGAATGGCACCGGTGCCCTCCTGGTGAGTAGTCTTGGTAACACCCATGATTGCTTGAGTAAAGGAGAAGTTGCGGGATTGTTGGATAGTAAAAGGGTTGAGTCTGTTGATGCGAGCTACACGAGAAGTAGGTGCAAGAGAAAAGATGGGACGCATCGTGCAGGAGGAAGAGGACTTGATATATAAATGGAAATGGAAAGGGCCGGAGGGGGGACCGATGGGGGAAGCTGGAGCAAATTGGGAGGAACAAGCAGACAAACAGAACAATCGAATGGATATGACCTTTCTTGAGAAGGAAAAAATAGCTCCCTGGAGGATTCTGGTTGGATGAAGCTGCCCTAAGCTTCCAATCCCAGCGCCCCAAAATACTGGATAGCGGGGAATTGGGATTAGATCGACGGCGGCGGGGTGGTTTGCCTACGCAAGGTACGTACCGTGGATGACGAGCTACAGCAGTGTAGCCAGTGAGGAAGCTGGATATCTCCACTTGGGATGACGAGTGGGAGAAGCACAAGGAAACCAATGCCAACCTGAAGGGGTCAAACAGGGTCCATTTCATGCAGAATTGAGGCAAACATGGTTCGAACTGGGAGGATTGTGTACCTATGGACTTATGGTCAAGTACATTGTGGCTAAGTCCAGAAAAGGTAGTGGTACTCGCATGTCGCTGTGGGAAAAAGCGGTGGAAGTAGTGGATACTTATTTGCTGTCACAAGTAAGGCTATTATTCTTGTACCATCTCACACCATATACTTAGCAGTGCACGAGAATCTACTTGTCGAATACATGCATTAGCAATAAAAGAATGTCTCTCCTTGTTAGCCGCCAGGATCGACCATTTTCTCAGCAAAGTCGCCATTTATAACCCCTTGGCATAAGATATATGTAATATGGTATCAAGTGGCAGCAGTATCGGTATAGGTTAAATCGATAGTGATGGATGCACTATGTAAGGCAACAACTTGATACTATTACTCTGAACAATAGCAGAAGATCTCCATGACTCTGCGTCTCATACGAACATGCACAAAATTTGGGGGCTTGGCTTATAGATGATCTCTTTCGCAGGTTAGATATCGTGCGTGTTGACCGTTATAAGGGTTATAAGGTCTGCACCAATCAGATTATCCAAGGGGTCATGGACGTTCAGAAATCCATCCGTAGTGCTTTCGATCCCGTCACATTTCGGCATAAAGAAAACATCGAGAATCTTACTTAGTTGGGATGACACAACCATAACTACCATAGGTACTTTGTGTCTCAAAATAGATGGGATACAATTGCTAGTGTGCCAGCAAAACGTTTGAGCGGTGTAAGTGCGAAGTGTTTGCAGCTTGGACCTAGTCATCATGTCTGGTAAGAAGCTGGTTAACGGTTTTGTTACACATGCGTAAAGGTGATTGATCACCGTGGTCCACGAGGTGTCATGTGGACAACGACTGTGTATTGGACTTCCAATCAGTATTGGTATTGTTATGGTGTTGTCAAAACTTTCCCATAAAACTATCGATATTCATGCAGGCGACACAGAATGAGCCGATACTCTGGCATGTTCGGAACACTTTGAAAGCATGACTTCGTATTTCTTCGTCAATTACTGAGGCACCCGCTGCAAATGTTAGTTTTCAAGTGTTGCGCTGTATCATTGCCCAAGTCATTGACCAATGCTGAGGAAGTTGTCCCATGCCACTCTATTAAGACTGTCCTCCAACAGTCCCAGTTATGGCTATTTGATCGCACAGCCCTTATCGACAGCCAATCAGTCGACAATTTACATCGTTGTATACCGACAGCCCCAGAGAACTCACGCAGTGATATGCCCGATACTACTCGGTCAGCCTTGTTCTCAAAGCCAGAGTACGAAGTGCCATTCATTACTCCGCGTCAGCTCATTTCCAGTAGTATGTGTTACCTCGCCGCCATACACGGCATAGGAGGATGCTATGATGGTTGGGGCTGAGTGTTGTTCCGTTATGGCAGAGGAGTCAAGCAATGTGCACTTTTTGAGAACCGACACAGGAAAATTGGGTGCTATCAGCGACGGTATGATAGGCTCCAATGTCACAAACCTTTTTGCCAATATCTTAAGCCAAGAATCCTGTGGGAAATGGCGTTTTCGTAAACCGTTGAGACGGCATACAGTCTTATGTTGCATGTTAGCCCTACTTAGACACCCTCAACTGCATGGGCATGACACATGTGTCGGCTCATGATTGGATTCACCTAGCTGTCTGGTATGAATGATTGCACATTGTGGCACACATTGACAGACTTAGCAATGTCATCGAAAAGTCGTTGAGATATTCACAAGCATGCGGGGTTTGTGATTAAAACTATTCTAAGATAAATAGGACTTGAGGACATCACCTTCTGCGTTTTCAGAGAACCTACCATCTATCGATATAGTGTTTCTAAAACTCGTACGTTGATATGGCTTTATCGACTACCAGCATCAAATGCGCCAGCACTGTAGCCTATCTCGAAGGCAGACTTGGCATTGATCTGCCCCGCGACATTTTGGCAAATAACGACCTATACATACTGGATCAACGAGTTAGGCGTCTTGAGGGAAGATACTTCATCGCTCATATACCCCCAAGTCTCGAAACAACATGGGAGTCCCTGTCATATCGTCTCTGCCGCCTGAGCTATAGGTCTTCCCATTCCCAGCACAAAAAGGAGCTTCCAGCCGAAGAAATGCTCAGCACGCTTCCTCACGCGGATGAGGTCTCGATAGAAACGCTCAAAACCATGTGCCTTGATATTGCACGACCGTCGAACCGGATACTCCCTCCCAGTGAGGCATGCCTGATGGTTTCGTGGCCCGAAAGTGGCGATGAGGAAGACACCATGGCTGTTATACGAGCGCACCTGTGTTATTCCGCAGGAAAGAATCATGTGAAATTGCTCGGCAACATTCCCCTGGATCGCCAAGATATATACAGACAGCTCGTTGGCTTGACTTTGATCTTGGACCGCTCTGATACTGGTAAAGCCATAATGACACCTGGGCTGGTCCCTCCACCACCTTACAGGCGACCATTGAACGGAAAACTAAGCTGTGGCTGTTGCGACTGTTCATGCCATAGAAAACGTGATGTGTGTTCATCTTCGGACTCCGACACAGCATCGACCGTCAGCATTCGGAAGATTTCATTGGGTAGAAGAATTCTCGGTTTCCGGTGGCTCAAAGGTTTATTCTGCACGGGAAGGTCTGTACGCGACGATGACAGCTCATCCACGTCTAGCAGGACCATCTACTGAGGGAAAGGTGTGACCAAGGGTACTGAGGGTACAGGAGTGGTTAATTGGGCACTGTAGAGAAAGGTGGTGCAACCTGTGAATTCTGAGTTGGTGATGATAGTTATGGACTTTGTAGGGTAAAACAAGGCCGAGTTGGATTTTTTTTGGTCTGTCGGCATGTTTACTGCCCATACAATTGGGTGAGAGACTAGAGTGAGAGTGTTAGAACATGGTTTTGACGCAATTTTAGCTTGATTATGTACTCATCATGTTCAATGCTTGAATTCGTAAATGCTAGTACTGCCCAGATTACGATCGCAAAATATCTCCCGAAAAGACTCCGTAAACTCTGTGAATGATCTCGGTAGTGCGAATAGGTGTAGAAGGGAAAAGGTAGTTATGTGGTAGGTATTAATCACATTGTTCTGAGAGGAAGATGCCTGTCCTACACCATGATATTCATGCTGTCATGTGCCAACTTGGATGTAGGGCATTCTCGTGCCGACATTTTCTTAGACGCCGTCGGACTAGCCTCAATACACATGCAGATTGCTCACTGCTGTGGTGAATTCACGAGATACTTCGGGATGCCCCCCAGTTTCTTGACATTGTGGCCATTCCAATCGTGAGTGTCGTGTTCGATCACATGAACTCCTGGAGACTGACAATCATCTGGGACGAAATGATGAGAGCACACTGGACGAGATTGTAGCTATGCTAGGCCTCAATGTGAACATTCATTATAATTACGTCAAATAAGGCTTGCTTGTGAAGGTGATCGTCATCTGGAGTGAACATCAACTTCAGTGTTGTTGCCGCGATCCGAATCTTCAGAAGCAATCTGCGAGACAGTATTATTTTTTGGCAAATGATCATACGGACTGACCAATTAGAAACTCGGCGGCCACCCCGAGTGCACATACCGTGTGGACCCTTGAAGCGCCATAGAGCCCAGGCAGTGCCGGGCTTTCCCAAGGTTCCTCTACCGTCTTCAGGGTCTCCTTCCCACATTGAGGTTTCAGAAATGATGCCTGGCGAGTTAAGTGCTGCCGACCGCTACAGGCCCAGACCTTGGCACACACGATGCCGCTATTTCCGCGTACTCTCATCCTTTTTGCGGGCAGTCGCAAGGCTTTCCAGCTTCTTTCTGACGTCAGGCGGTCACTGTGGATCCAGCTCAGGTACCGAACACTACTAATCTGTCATGAAAATTCGGGGCTGTTCTTATTGAAGCTTGCGACGCTTGACCTTCGCCAAGATGCTTAATGATGAGAGGCTTGTACAGATGGGCAGATTATTTACAATGACTGATTTACCACACGTGTATACGACTTGGATGGCGTCTTGATAGAATATCTGACTTGTCCAGTCCTTGACTTATTCCCTTCGTTCTTTTTCCTTGTCTTCATCGGTACTAAGCCACAGAATAAGACGCCGGTCTACTTGCAGTCTAGATCTCCCCAACCTGAACTTAACTGAATTAGATTAGATGGGAGTCCGGCTGTAACGGCGCTTATCACACCACAAGTTCCCAGTTCGCCAATCTCGTCGAGTCGCAAACTCTCGTCTGCATTCATCTTTCATCCTGCCATGCCTCGAGCTTGGTGAGAGCGCAAAAGAATAGGGCAACAGGCGCTTTTGAAGCTCGTGAAACTTGTTGCGAACCAACCAAGCAGAAGTCAAGAAGCGAATGCTTCAAGAACAACCCCAATCTTAATCTCAGAAATACCGATAGGATGCCAGACCAGACCACCAACAGCGCCCAAACTAATGGACATGTCAAATTGGACGCCCCAGAAAATTGTCCACAGGATCCGAAAGACACTCCCAACGAATCCCAAGATGATAAAGTCAACTTCTTGTCCTCCGCATCAAGGTTAGGAACTAATCTCAAGGAACGTCTGACTATCAAAAAGGGTCCTCCTGGAGGCTACGATCCTACTCCCCTTCCCGATGCGCCGCCAGGCTTCACGATCCGCTTCATCTTCCACAGTGCATCCAATCTTCCGCCTGCAGATATTGCGACGGCTTCTTCGGACCCTTTCCTCCATGCGACTTTGATGGGAACTCAACCAAAGCGACACAAAGAAGACCCGGATCTTGTTCACAGGACGAGGACAATCAGGCGCACGACAGAACCTGAGTGGGAAGATCATTGGATTGTCGCCAATGTCCCTCCTACTGGGTTTACGCTGAAATGTCGCATGTATGATGAGGACTACCCAGACGCGAACGACAGGCTGGGAAATGTGACAATCAAAGTGCCTAGCATATCAGAATCCTGGCGCGGATTCCCACCACCAGGAAAGGTGTTTGAGGCGAGCAAGAGGTCAATCAGCAAGAGGGCATATCTCATCAAGGCCATGTCTTCTGTCTTGCATTCCGATGTTCACATGACTCCCAGGCTTCGCCTCAGCATGGAACTATTAGGCCCATCGGATCCACCATACGCCCAGATGTATACCGTTGGACCGACGACTTGGGTAAAACATTTTAGTCCACTCATTGGCTATTTCACAGGAGTCAAGGTAAATGCGAATGAGGACGACGATGCCCGAGATGAAGAAGTTGAGCAGGTGGATGAAGCTGGGAAGAAGAAGAGGAAGACCAAGAAATATGAGTGAGTAGTTTCATCCGATTCCTCGATTGTAGCTGACACGCCTTAGCTTCCAAGCGAACGAAATGCAGCTTCAAGGCCCCGTGCCTGCGAAATTGTATCACCGATTCGTCGAATTCAAACCCATCGTGGCATCGGTGTATGCTTCGACTGGACTTCGAGGCAAGATTCTTAACAAAGCTCTTCACAAACAACACAGCCGAGTGTACAACTTTGATCGAACTACCGAGTATGGTAGCTTTGATGCATGCTCTAGAGAGGCAGCATTGCAGTTCCTCAAGCTTGTCCATTTTGACGAAGGTGGTCGCATTTTTACTTACGTCTTGACGCTAGACGCCATGTTTCGTTTTACAGAAACGGGAAAAGAGTTCGGCATCGATATGTTGAGCAAGCACACAATGCATTCTGACGTAGAAACGTACATTGCATTCTCAGGGGAGTTCTTTATTAGGAGACTGAAACACCCCGTATCGTCTGACGACCCTCACCCAAACGAACAGACGCATCCCCAGGAACCCATTGATGGTGGTCCACCGAAACAAGATCCGCCAGCCAACCCAGCATACTACCAACTTATCATCGATAACGACTCTGGAACGTACAGACCGGAGAAGTCTTTACTACCTCTGTTGAAACAATTTCTTGAATCAAATTTCCCTGGTCTTGGCATCGTGGCCATGCACTGGGAGGATGAAGAGCTACAGAAGATGAAGGAAAAGCAACGCGATACCAAGAAGAACGAGGGACGAATGATCAACTTGGTCATGAACAGAAGCCAGAGCAGTATCAGCTCTGCGGAAAGCGAGTTGGAAGATCGTGAGACTAATTGGGAGAGGGGTCACAAAAGTAAACGTGAAGCTGCATTTGATGCTCTTGAAGACCCATCCAAGGTTAAGGACGCTGTCAAGACGATGATTCCCAGTATGCTTGGCCATGGAGGAGAACAGGGGGAGAGCTCAAAATAAGCGTCTTGAGATTTATAATGTCGAGAAGCGTTCGGTGGATGGTTTGAATTGTTGCTTGACATGATACCTAGGTTATTCGGGGATTGGTGCCTCATCTTTATGTGTTTGATCGGATGCCGCACAGCATCTCTTATCTTATACTATATTACCGTATTGTCTAATTCACGATCCATGCTCTTCTATGGATATATGCCAGCGGAGCTACAGATTTGACTTGAGGGCGACCCATTCACTTTCACACTTGACCAAAATCACATCGTCGTCACCTTTTATCTCTCCTTGCACTTTGGTTTTTCTTCCCTCCGTCTTCTCGATCTTGGCTGTAATAATCAAGACAGAGTTCGTCGGTACTGGTTTGAGATATTTGACGTTTAGTCCGCCTGTCACGTTCGGTGTTGTGAACGCTCTCGCCTCCTTTCGCAGCGCGCTATTCAAATCAAACACCATCCCCATTGACTCATCCATCAACGAAGCAACGATGCCGCCATGTACAACACCAGGAAATCCGCTCACGCCATCGCCCGCCTCTACAAGGGTTACAACCTCCGTGATAACGTGCCTAGGGTCTTTTGCGACAGAGAGGCTGGGCGCATGGAAGAGGCTCAGCATGTGCGGGAGGCCACGGCTGTTTTTAAGCGTGTTACCGAACAATTGGTCGTGTAATGGGGAGGCAGGGTTGCGAGCAGAGGGAATAAATGGAATAACGGAGGGAGATGATAGAAGGGATGCTGTTCGGGGGTGAGAGGAGAAAAATAGTACTTCCGACGAGAGAATATCGGAAGGCGAGTTTGGGGAGGGCAGGTCGAGACCCGGACAGATGATGTTGGGGGTGTATTCAAGAGTCGACATCCTGCGTGATATCGGCCGGGGAGGTTGCAAGATAGAAGACAATTTAGGGGAGGCGTTGCGGTATATTCTCAGGACGTTTTGTTTCATGAGAGACGATATACCGGTAGGATGCCTAGATGCTAGATTTTATTGACGGAGGGAAGGTTGACAAAGTGGGGAGCCGACGGTGCCGAGAATGTCTGGGATCGGGAATATGGGGCCGAGGGCTGATATAACAGGACAGGTTGAGATGGCATATATAAGGATTGCAGATTGACATTTGAGAAATCTACGGTCAGAAAGGGTTTGGGATATTTATACATGTGTTTCTATGCGAGAATGTTGAGACATGAGGTAGTCAATAAATGATGTCTCTGTGCAAGCTTATGTGTCGTGGATAGGAGCCGAGGTATTCAACAACACCGAACTAGCGGGGTAGATTTAGAAGTAACAGAGAGTGTATGGTATAAACAAATTGAAACAAACTTCACAATAACATTTTTGTTTGTTACCATTGGATGTGATAATGCTTTTGATGAAAGAGAAGCGATTACGCTACATAATTGTATGCTTTGAACTTGAATTGTCTAGTTAATCTGTATGTTATTGATAGCCCAATCAATATCAACTATCCTAGTGCAATGACTTTACATATTTATTATATCTTGATATAGGATAAATGAAGAATGACTGCAATACTAATTGCACAGCCTTATGCATCCCTTCGAATATTCCGTAACTGTTTTGTCTATCATCTCGTTGTCAGTAACCTGCAGTGTATCTGAACCCGGGCCACTATATCAAAAAGATTACTCTTGATATACCCATGTTCAGTCAGCTATAATCCAGTACAACAAGGTGACTGAGATCCGGATAATATGTCATTAGTTTGTCATCTTAACATTCCTATTGGCACGATGTTCCAGTATAAGTAGATCCGAAGTGCTCTGCCAATAACTTCTTCGGACACACCGAGGTGTTAAGCTTCCGACACTGCAGCTCACCAGCCTCCTGGCGTTTGTTTGTAAGCCTCATGTCCTTGATTAATAGAGATGATATACACTACAGATCAAACATTGACTGTGATACTATGTCTATTGTCACAGTGGACATAAGCCTAAGGCATGACTGACCAACAACCAGGCTTCAGTGAAAATGACCAATGCTCAGGAGGTATCTGAGCTGCACCTGCCGGCAACTGCCAGCCCTGACTGCCCGGGCAACATCGCACCTTCCAAAATTGTAGGCTGCAAACGTGAATTCAAACAAATTCAGGAGCGTTTCAAAATCTCGTTCTCGCTGTTTTTCAAAACTTCTTCCTCGCATCAGCCCCGCCACGACTTCTATGCGGCAGCTCGTCACTCGTTTTTATAACAACAACAACTTCCACCGATCGAAAGTTGTCGACGAAAATGAGCGGACCTGAGCCAGGCCAGAGTTTGACGCCTGAGCAAATCGGCGTGCTCATTACTCTCGAACGCATCGGTGCTGGTTGCTCCATGGTGGCTATCACCTTAGTCGTAGTCAGCTACTGGATGTTCAAGAAGCTTCGAACTACCCCCAACTTGTTTCTGCTATTTGCTTCTATCGCGAATGCTGGTGCCTCAACAGCTTCCATGATGGGCTACGACGGCCTTCAGATGGGAGAGGATTCAAGCTTATGCCAGGCCCAGGCTTTCATCTTCGAGTGGTCAGTCTCCTCTACGATGCTCCTTGAAATACAAGCTGTACTCACGTTACCTGAGTAGGTTCATGCAGTCGGACCCATGGTGGTCTTTTGCCATGGCTGTCAATGTTTTTCTAGTATTCTTCTTCAACGCCAACCCCAGAACGTTTCGAAAGTATGCTTGGCTGTACTGCATCATTTGCTTTGGCGGCCCTTTGATCCCAGCCGTGGTTCTCATCTCAGTTCGCGACGATCCCAAAGGTCTCATCTTTGGAGATGCAGTGGTAGGCATCATAGCCTGATTACACTAAATAGAAACTAACATTTGTAGCTCTGGTGCTGGATTGGCACAGACTGGAGTCTCGTTCGCCTCTACTCGTACTATATCCCGATCTGGATCTGTATCCTCTTGTCGATCGTCATCTACATCGCAGTCGGCTATCATGTTTTTCATCACCGAAACCAACTCAAGAATATGTCTGCCGACCATGGGGATAACGCCGAAAAAGGCTCCTCGGAAACCCCTTCTGCTGACAGTCACAACGGAAGTTCATCTGAGGAGGTAATATTGGTCTACGGCCAGGTTTTGCACAGAATTTACTGATCGTCGTGTAGAACTTGACAGGACGTCTTGATTTCTATGGCACTGCTGTCACAGAGGTTGAGGTTACCTCAGACATCTCCAAGCACAAGCATCGAAACGCCTTGGCCATGCCTCCCGCCGCACACCTTGATGACCGTCATCGAACCTGGGGCTTGCAGGGAAACCATGAGCACTATGAAGCCCCAGGCCCCTCAAAAAGCCAACGATTCGAGACAGTGTGTTCTTCAGATAGCCGACCTCATCCGAACTCCACAGTCCTGAATCGTCTTCGAGCCGTTAAATCGAACGCTTCTTTGAAACTGAAGCGACTTGACCCAGTCAAGATGGCATACCTGCGCACTAGCTTCATTTTCGGATTCGCTGTTCTCATTACCTGGATTCCCAGTTCTATCAACAGATTGTACAGCTTGACCCATGGTGACAGAGTTAGCTTTGGTTTGAGTGTCGCCAGTGGCTGTGTGCTGCCGCTTCAAGGTGTCTGGAATGCCACCATCTATTTCACTACCAGCTGGAAGACTTTCTGTGAGGAAATCAAGGCTACCAAGGCGAAGTGGCTCAAATCACGCTCCGTAGAGCCTGATGCCATCCAACTGGAGAGCAGACGTGGAACGCTGAAAGGCGACCGCGGTGGGACGTCTGGGGAGGGACACCTTGGCTGTGGAGGGCCAGAGTATTAGAGATAAGTTGGTGTGGTAACGTTGATGGAAGAATGAGATCGTGGTGAGGTCAGATCAGGGTATTTGCGATATTTCATAACAGCAGTTGAGTGAAACTGCATCACGAAGCGATTTGGCGGGAAAAGCTAAGAATAAGGAACGTAGGTGAGGCCAGAGTTCTGAAATGGCGTGGAATTGATTCATCAGTCATACATTAATGAGGACATGGCCAATGTAGCCAATATACTATTTAAGATTCGTAAACAGGCTCGCCCTCGGCAGCGTCAACACCCTCTCGCACAACCCTCTGAACAGCAGACTCAACTTCCTCATCGCCGTCGAGAAGGTCGATCCAGCTGTTCTTGACACCATCGGTGGCAAGTAGTACGTCGGCGGTCTGAGCCACAGCTTCACGGCTAACTTTGCTCTTGAGTCCTACGGTGTTTGTCTTTCCGAGGCTCACCTTACCAGCGGCATCGTCGGACAAGGTTCCAGGACGGAGGTCGATGCCAACAAGGGTAGAGCTCTTCTTGGAAGCCTGGTACAGTGCCTCATCGGCGGCAATCTTGGCTTTGTAGTAGTTTGCCAGAACGCCGTTGTTGACCTTTTCCTGGTATTCCTCCCACTCGCCAGAAGGCCACCAAGGGGCGGCTTTGCGACGAGAACCTAGGTATGAGATGAGGAGGAAACGCTTGATGGAGGGAATGCTAGCGGAAGCGTTGATGAAGTGAATGGCAGCGTCGCGGTCGATTTTGAACGTCTGAGAATGTTAGTGATGTGGTTGATGTTATTCTAGGCAAGGCATGCATACACGTTCAGCTCCGCCCTTACCACCGGCTCCTATATAAATGGTCAACTCTTGGCCTATTTGGTCTCGTTAAGCAAATACACATACCAGCACTCCAGGCGATGTAGTCGGGGTTCACCTCCTTCAGGATGCTCTCAGCTTTCTCCTGAGAGGTCACGTCCTCAATGCTACGGACAAGCACGTTGAGTTTTCCGGGGAGACCAAGGCCTAGCTGCTCAATGGTAGGGACCTGTTCGGAAGTGCGAATCACACTGGTGACTGTCCAGGAACGCTTAAGAAGGAGGGGAGTAAGGAGCTGGGCGACTTTGCCGTGGCCGCCCAAGAGAAGAACGTGGTGAGAAGCCATGATGTTGGGTTTTGAGTTTGGATTTAAAAAGACCTTGAATAAGGGAGTTACGCTTGTAAGAGATGTCTCGAAGGATGAATTGAATGAGATTGAGTTGAGATGGTTCAGCTATTATATAAAGCTGTTCAAGTAAAGACCCATTGTAGCTCGTGCTTTGAGCATGATGTTGCACAAGGTTTGGGGTAACTATGACGCCATGTATAGAGTCGTAAGTGGGGTATTTACATGTGTATATTTCTAATCAATCTGGTTTGGGTCATCTGAATAGGCTGATGCGAATGAATGCAGTAATAAGGACCAGGGAGTTGGAGGAGTTTTTCTTTGATTCCAATGGGACGAGATGTTAAAATTTCTGGGTCTAGAGGTCATTTCTGGGTGGAGATTGTTCTGTTCCTTGGGTTGGACGGGAGGTTCGGACATCAAGGTGGTTAAGTCGAATGATTACCTAGTGAGTATAATGTTATGCATGTAATGGCCAGAAAAATAACAATCTTTTAAGCATAGGTTTCTGACTGATTGTAATGAATGGTTTGCTAAAGCAGATTGAATATGTGCCGTGTAATGGGAAAAGCGTGACGAGGGTGTATTTTTTGAACTGGATGGTTCACATCTGGAGGACCTCCCCCTTAACATACAGGCCCAGGCTTAATTCAAGCTATGTAGATAGTACTGTAAGAACAGCACCATATTCTACGTTTCACACATTTGTCTAAGGTAGGGTATTGTTGGAATTGCTTGTAGGCAAAATTACATCAGTAAAACCAGCAAGCGCATGATGGCAGACAGCGGTAATTAACGCTTAGGTAAATCATCTGATTTGTTTCAAAGTACAGTCGAAACAATTTGCATGTGAAGATTTGGGAAAGTCAGCATCTATGCAAAAGCAAACATATCAAGTCGCGAGTGGTCTCGTCTCGTTATGCGGGTGTTCAACAGTTATCCTGCGGAGTGATTTATAGACGAATGAATTGCTTCTTTGACCCGTCTTAAAGCCGTACATCAACTCCGCCCCATCAGCCCAACCGCTCAACAACTCCAACTCCACCGAGCACCATCTCGCTCTCTGTGTACATGGTTCTTCGTGGGGTACCCAGACGCTTACACACCATGGCTAAGACGGTCTGTATTGTCGGTGAGTCTGTGTTTCTAGAGAGTCGTGTACGTTGGACCTCTTCTGACATTTCTCAGGTGCCGGTCCTTCGGGACTTGTGGCGGCCAAGACTCTGCTTCACAATACCTCACCCGGAGAGTTCAGAGTAACGGTTTATGATGCCCAGAAACATATAGGCGGTCTGTGGCCCTCTTCAAAGACAGATCTGGGGAGACAGGTTCATCCGCTCATGTTGGCAAACCAGAGCAGACATACCATGCATTTCAGCGAATTAGCATGGGATGATTCTGATCCTCAGTTCCCACAGGGCTGGATGGTCGGTCGGTACCTTGAGCGGTATCTCGACAGGTTTCTGATAGGACACGCCGGGTTTCACCTTGAGCTGGGGAAGAAGGTTGAGCGAGTAGAGAGGCCCAGAGATTCAGCTGAAGGCTGGAATGTGACTGTCGATTCCGCAGATGATGCTGAAACGAAGCACTTTGATCATCTCATTGTTGCTTCCGGATTCTTTGGTAGACCTATCATTCCCGAAAGTCTGTCAAACGAGACGACCGTACCAGTCGCTCACAGCAGTCAGTATCGAGACCTCCAAAGTCTGCTCGGCAACGGCAAAGGTCGGCCAGGAGGTGGCAAGATCTTGATCGTAGGTGGTCAAATGTCCGGTATTGAAATCGCTGGGACTATTGCATCGCATCTATCTTCCGAAGTCAACTCGCCCAAAAGGTCGGATATACCTGATGTGGACAAGTACACCGTGCATCATGTCATACAACGTCCAACATGGGTCGTCCCGCTCTTCACAAGCCCTTCGGTAAGTATTTTTCTTGCATCTTGCAGACCTGCACTGACAAAGTTTTCAGCCGAAAGCCCCGGCAGCACCGTTTTTGCCTGTCGACTTTGGCTCCTACAACTTGAACAACCGCCCACGTCCGCTTGTGAACACCCAAGGACATATCACTGAAGAAGCTGCGAAAGCTACACACACGATCTTTGAAAATGTTTTGGGAACCGATCAATCCGAGTTTTCCCCGTATCTCAAGACAGATGAAACAAACCACAGTCAGCAGCCGTTTTTGGCTGTCAGCGAGTGGTATAGCGACTTTGTCCGATCAGGGCTCATCGAGTTGTCAAAGGGAAGATTCGAGTCAATTGAGGGGTCAACAGCAATAATTTCTGGAGGGTCAAAGGTAGAAGATATCGCAGCTGTGGTTGTCGCCACTGGCTTCGATCCATCACCCTGCCTAAGCTACCTCCCAGACAGCGTCCTACAGACTCTTAACCACTCCCCACAAGACCATGACCAGCCAGTTGCACTGGCCTTCCATGGCACACATCACCCAGAAGTCGCCAATCTCGGGTTTGTGGGATTCTATCGATCTCCTTATTGGGGAGTCATGCAGATGCAAGCTCGCTTCCTGGCTGCTCTGTGGTCTGATAACGTCAAGCCTGGTCGCTCTTCCGAAGTTTTCCAAAACAAACTTCGCGATGACGTTTCTATTCAGCGTACATTGGACTTGCGGGATGATCCTCGTATCTCACAATTCCCGATGGGTGATTACATCTACCTTATGAACGAGTTTGCTGAAGCACTATCAATGGATATTCGTCCTCCTCCGGGACCGCCCACGCCTAGCTTGCCACATAACAACAAACCAATGGATATACTAACGCCGGCGAGATATTCATCGTTTAACGATGATGAAAAGTCGTTGGAGGCTGCAGTTACGTCCTTGAAACAGACCCACCAAGTTGCCATAGATGGCCTAACAACACCCAAGTTCGTGGCTCGAGCCGTATTTAGAAGCTTACTAGGCACTTGGAGACTCGAGCGTGACCTCGTCAGCAAGCTCCCCTCCCACCCAAGTGGCCATTTCAGCGGAACAGCAAAATTCCTTCTCCGCGATAAAACCAATGATGGTCTAAGGTGTGCAACCAATGCCGCGGACGTGCCAGAGGAAGATGAGCTAGGACGAGAGTATCTTTACATTGAGGAGGGTGAATTTAAGACAGAGCAGGGTTTCGGATTCACGGCTACGCGACGTTATGTATGGAGATACGAAGAGCTCAGAGATGTGCTGAGCGTGTGGTTTGCCAAACCTGATGATCTGAAGAGAGCTGACTATCTCTTCCACGAGATCGAGTTTCTGCCGCCTAACAAAGCCACCAGCAAGGGGTGGGCTGCCAAAGCGGGACATCTGTGTATCGACGATTACTACGATGTCAAGTACAACTTTGGATTTCAGGCGGTGAATCTGAAGGAATGGGGCATTGAGTACACGGTAAAGGGGCCGAAGAAGGATTACACTATTACGGGGACTTATACCAGGATATGATGCAGCTGGGGCTTCTCTGCAGGCCGATCTTGTCCGAGATGCAGAATCTGTGTTTTAGACGGCAAGGATGACAGACCTGTATTGATCGATCTATGGCTAATCCTCATTCTCCGCGGGTTAATTGGGTATCTCTAGAGAAGCTGGGGTTGTTCAGAATGGTGGATCACGGGTCGGACCGTTTATTGATTGTGGGGGCTTAGGCGATGGGAAACGTAGAGTGTAAGTGGTGAGGATGAGTATGATGAAAGTGAAGTTGTCATGATAGGAAGAGTTAGAAGAGAGCTGCTATGAAGTACAACGATGTATCCGTCATGATAAGTTGGCGCAGATGTCTTGGAGTAAGAAAGGATGGACGAAGGAATCCAAAAATCGGTCAGCATGAGGATATGGACTAGACACCGAACAGAGTCTCCTTTTTTTCCCCCGTGCGATTTATGACCAGATTTTCCACAGTGGGTGCTCATCCAGATAGACGAATGTTTAAGGGTTGATTTATCATGCACTCGAACGAGTGATCCATGTTGGGTCGTCAGATCTTGGAACAGGGTTACACCCTTGTCATCCGACGGGGTGGGATACTTTGTTGAAACCTTATTGCGATAATCTGTTGGAAGATTGTAAGCAATTATAGTAAACTTTCGATGTTTATTGAGGCTGTAGTTGAGGAATGGGGGGTGCGGCTCTGCGGTGTTGAAAAGGACGGGATTGAATATTGGATTTACTCGGTATCCCGTCAACAGGGGGGAGGATGTCTTGTGTACAGGCCGAGATGGTTGTTTACGTCACGAGGTAGTACAACGAACGGACTTGAGGTTTTGTATTTCCTTGACTGGAGATGTAATTAAAGGCAAGTCTAGGCAAGATGATTTGATAGTCAAGAAAAGGCATGGAACCCGTTGATGGTCATGGTCCGATGTCTTGGCCCTTGTTTTTGTTCGTGTAGTACACGACAGCAACATCGCCAGGGCTTGGCGTCAAAGCTTGGAAGTTTTATAACATGGCCTGATATTCCTTTTTCTGGTGAGGACACAGACATGGAACGCAGATATTACTGCATCCTGACAATGATTGATGTATTCCTTGGTTAGGTATCTTTTGATATTATTCTCGGCACGTCTGTTTCAATAAGGGGGGTGCGTGTTTAAATCTCCTTTTTCTATTGCTTCCATTTGAGTATATGTTGCCCCCCCCCCTGGATGACTGGAGAAGCATTTATAAAAAGACGGTTGGGTCATCCATCCATCCATCAGAGAGGAGGTAACATTTGTCCCATCTCATCTCATCCTATCCCCATCCCCATCCTGCATCTTGCATATCGACCTGAACGAAACAGTGGAGAAGAAAAAAGAAGCCAAGAATAACTCAATTCGAGATCCTTTTTCTGAGGGTTTTTTCTTTCTCACTTTGGAAAAAAAGTTAAATCATTTTAACCCCGCGTTCAACGTTTCTTTTTATCAGAATCTCGACAAGCGAACCAACCCCTCCTCCTCCCTTACTTGAAGGTGCCCTACTATTCTAGCCTTTGGGTACTTACGTTACTGTAAAATCGGAAAGCTTGGATTTTGGAGACGTTTGACCAAAACGGCCAATTCAGCTTCCTGCCTGTTTTTCGATCTCATACTTGTCATATATAAAATATCCACTCTCATCCAACTTCCTTCTTCGTCATCTCACCCTCACCCTCATCTCCAACCTCATCTTCAACCTCTTCCTCTCCCCCTTCATTCTCCTAGAAAAACACAACTTCATCAACTTGGATACTACATGACCATCTCCCCCATAAAATACTCGCCAACCTGTCTATCACCTTGCACTCAACACATCCTTCCATCATGAAGGTCGCCGTCTTCAGCTCAAAGCCCTACGACAAGAAATATCTCAACTCTGTCCTAGAGGCCAAACATGCTTCATCCGATATTCAGCTCGTCTTCCACGACTTTGCTCTTAACGAAGATACCGTCTCGCTTGTTGACGGTGCTGACGCAGTCTGTATCTTTGTCAACGACACCTGTAACGAGGAGGTCATTTCAGTTCTCGCCGAGTTCGGCGTCAAGGCCATTCTCTTGAGATGCGCTGGTTTCAACAACGTCGACCTTGACGCCGCTCAACGAAGTCGCATCATGGTTGCCAATGTTCCCTCGTACTCTCCCGAAGCCGTTGCTGAATTCGCCGTCGCTTTGATCCAGACTCTCAACCGCAAGACCCATCGCGCCTACAACCGTGTTCGCGAAGGCAACTTTGCCCTCGATGGTCTTCTCGGCCGCACCCTCCATGGCAAGACTGTCGGTATTGTCGGAGTCGGCAAGATTGGTCTTGCTACAGCACGAATCATGAAGGGTTTCGGTTGCAAACTTCTCGCCTATGACCCTTACCCCTCGGAGGCCTTCAAGGAGTACGGAGAGTATCGCAGCCTTGAGGATTTGCTGCCTGAGTGCGACATTGTCAGCTTGCATTGTCCCTTGATGGAGCAGACTCGACACATTGTCAACTCAGATTCGCTTGCTCTGATGAAAGAGGGTGCTATGCTGGTCAACACATCTCGTGGTGGCCTCATTGACACGGAAGCTGTCATCCAGGCTCTCAAGTCTAAGCAGATCGCAGGCCTTGCTCTCGACGTGTACGAGGCCGAAGGCGAGCTCTTCTACAACGACCACTCGTCCCACATTATTCAAGACGACAAGTTGATGCGTCTCATGACCTTCCCCAACGTCGTCATCTGCGGCCACCAAGCCTTCTTTACCGAGGAGGCGCTCACCGAAATTGCTGAGTGCACCCTCAACAACCTTGAGGAGTTTATGCAGCACAAGACAAGCAAGAACTCGTTGACTAAGGATCTTAAGTTGCGTCGCCGCGATTCATTGCCTGTGCGTGCCATCTAGGGTCTTGAACTCGTTTTACTTCGCCTGCTGTCATGTGTGGGCGGTAAAGAGACAAGAATGACTCCTTGACTACCACTGGCCTGTCGTTATATAACATCACGCCACCGCCAGCGGATTTGCAGGAGTCACTGTAGGAGCTCGGACACTGTACGGAACTGAATCCTTGTCACCAGTACGACCCATTCATCCTGCTTCGAGTGGGACGGCACCATGCATGAGATTTGGTGGTATGGATCGGGTCGCTGCCGATTAAGAGCTCAGGCTTGCATGAACACATTCTTCGGTATGATCCTTGTTCGACCCCTTACATGGCTACGGCTCAAAAGATTCTTATTTTGTGTATTGTTGTTTCTCCTTTGTTGTCCTCTGGTATTTTTAACGGCCATTACATAAAAGAACGGTGTATGAGTTACTGTTAGGGGTGTCACAAAATTACATCGATTCATGATGGCCTTGTTTGTGAATATGAAAAGCTGGTCTTTGATGCTCTTATACAATTGGTTGAATTACTACTATCTGTGAAATGTTACAAATTGAGGGTATTACAGTAATGCTATATACGCCTTAACCTCTATGTCTAATGTATCCGTCCTAACTCTATTGTGTATCGACCTCCTCAACAATCTATATCCTTATGTTAGTAGTCTATAGTTCTCTATCCATCTCTCCTCCATGTGCAAATAGGAGATCCATAAAATGAATCTCATAATAGGACAAAAGAAATATCGTAGCCATCTAAGGATTGCTAACGTAACTCCTCGCTCGTCGCAGATCCTCATCGTCTGACCCATCCCTCACCAGGCCACCTCCAGTAGTTGTCGATCGACCCTTGGCCTTTTCAATATCGTCACTACCTGAATCTTCCTCTTCGCCTGCATAAGCGTACTTGCTGCGAGCACGAATCTTGGCACCGTACTTCCAGAACATGAAGGGGATAGCACAGCATGCAAGACTGATGAAAGCCAGCAGTGTGGAAGCCCATCGATCGTTGAGTCGCTCGTACATTTGCTCGGTGAAGAGAACGACGGCAGCACCCCAGAAACTTCGGATAAAGGTCTTGGCTGCCAGAGCGGAGGCGGCTTGGTGCTGGTAGGAATCGACGAGGTAGTTGTTGGCAGCGTTGTAGAGGAAGATGAAGCCGAATCCAACGGGGAGGCCACCCATGGCGGGACCGGCCCAGGAGATCTCGGGGTAGGCGGTCCAAGCGAAGATGAAGAGACCGATGGGGATGAACCAGCATGAAATCATCATGGGAATCAGTCGGATCTCGGCGGGTGGGTTGCCGTTGTGCTTGGCGACCATCTTCATGTAGTGCTTGTTGACGAGGGGGGCGCAGGCAGCCGAAAGCAAAACTCCAACAGCCACGGGAATGAACATAAGACCAGTCTTTCCGGCGGAGTATCCCTTACCCTTTTGGTAAATGATAGGGAAGGCGACGAAGAACATGTAGAGAAGACCGTAGAGGACACTCATGTACAGGGAGATGAGGAAGACGATGAGTTCGCCAAAGAGAAGCTGGAATGGTCGGATGAGGAAAATGCGAAGTCGCTCGGACATTGGTCGCAGGTCAAGTTCCTGCTCGGTGACGTGCTCAGGTTCACCAGTGGTTTCACGAAGTTTGCGGGCTCGTCGGAGGAGGATGGTAGGAGTGTATGTCTCGGGCACGGTGAAAGTGATGAGAACCCAGACGATGGCAGCGAGGATAAGTTGGATCCAGTAGAGCCAGCGCCAACCAGCCGCATCGGAGAGGAAGCCTCCTACAAGAGGACCGACTGTTTCAACTGTTAGCTCAAGGTCTTGGAGAAGTAAATGAGGTTGGAAGGTGGAGATATGACTTACTGGCTGGACCGATAAAGGGAGCGGCGGAGAATGCGGCCATGGGGACACCTCGCTCTTCGTTTCTCCAGAGATCGGCAAGTGTACCGCCGACGAGAGTCATGGGAGCGGAGAATGCGATACCGTCAATGGCTCGGCAGACGAGAAGAGTTTCGATGTTCTTGGACACAGCGCAAGGGATGATGAAGATGACGGCAAGAAGAAGTGTAGAGCCACTAGGTTTTCACTTGTTAGCAATCCAAACGTTCCCCCCTTTTAGTTGGGTGGTCGTGGGCTTTACTTACTAGATGATTCTTCGTCCGTAGATCTCTGAAAGGGGCGCAAAGATCATGGGACCGACACCGAAGCCGACGACGAAGATGGAAATACTAACGAGGGCGAGTTCGTTGCTGACGTCGAGATCCTTGACTACACCAGCGATATCTGCCGTGATGACACTCGAGGCAAAAGCCACGACGAAACAGGTCAGGGCAACTACCATGGTGCACCACCATTTATACGCCTTACTCCAATTCTTGGGATTCTCAGGGTCATTCGGCGTGAACGTCACGAGCTTATACTGCTGGCCATCCTTTCCCGGCTCAACGGGACCGGGGATCTCTCCCGAGGGCACCTCCACGAGGTACTCATCCAGGTTAGCCCTCTCGCTGAGCGTGCGGTAGGGGAGTTCAAGGTCGAGAGCCGGGTCACGCGTCTCCTTGTGAGCATTGGAGGATGAGCGACGGGGACGGTTGCTGGTGTGGGAGGTGGTGTTGATGGGGGAGAAGTGCGGCTGGCTTGGTTCGCCGGGCAGGGTTTCTGATGATGATGAGTGGCGGGGCTGCATTGTGAATTAAGAAGAGGTGGATTAATCAAAGTAAAGGGGGTTTAGTTTAAATAAATAAGTAAAAAATAAAAGGAAAGGGATTGGAAGATGTGAATGATTGTTGTTCAACAACAGCTGACAGTGTTGGTAAACCTCGACAAGAGGAGGATCAAGGGGGGGGATGATAGCTCTATATATATACTATTCCCAAACCACCCCTTTCACGCACGAAACTCGGAATCTTTCAAAGTTTCACAAGTAAATAAAAACCCAGTTATCAAGAAATTTTAATTATGTGTCTCTGTCTGTATATTTTTATTTATTTATTTATTATTTTTCTTTAGCTTATACCCAAAATATTCCACCTCTTCCCTCCGGTCCCCACTTGGATAAACCTGCAAACGCCCATGTTTACGTCTGCGGCTCTTTTTTTTCGCACACATAAAGGACAGGGACAAGGGTGGTATGGGAATTAGACGGAGGTGTGGCTAGAATCTCCAGTAATTCGCCTCTAAAACTGGGTCCTCCGTTGGGTTGGGTTGATTTGATTGATTTGATTCAAGGAAGGGGGATAACTCGGTATGTTTTGTCTTTTTCTTACCAAAAAGGGATCCATTTTCTCTGTGATTCTTTAATTATGAATGGAAGATTTTTTTTAATTTTCTACTTGGAAGAGTCAAAGGATGACGATGGGAAAATCTATCTTCAGGGGTCCTTGTTTGTGAGATTCAGGTACACCATCTGGATTCGTTTCCCCCTGTGTGTGTCTTATTCTCGTGTTCCTTTTTTCTTCTTTTTCTTTCTTTTTCTCGTCTCATGTGTTTTTCCATGTTCACTCACTCATTTAAACAAAAAACAAGATTGAAGCTGCTATTCACCCTTTCCTACCTCCGTCTCTAAAGAACCGGAAGATAGATCCACTTGTAGAGTTCTCCACCCCGGCGCCGATGTGGATCTCTTCCATTGTATCCATATTTCGGCCGTGCCGGCATCGGACCTTACAGAGAACCAATCCTTTTTCATCATATGCCAGCAACACCAGATTAGGCTTAACTGCAATGACAGCTCGAACTAACGCTTAGATAAAAGACAAGCATACTTGAAAATACGAGTTTGTCCCATTGTTTAGTCTATCGCTTTTAGCTGAACACGTTTATCGTCATGCATTGCTACGCTCACGTCTTTTTCTCTCCTTCCGACCGACCGGTAGTAACCCCGGCAATCCAAGAGCTTTGATGGTTTATGTCATTTTTTATCAGTGACCTGTATCATGGCGTCAACCCTTTCCTTACACAACCTCAACTAATCTTTCCGACTCTTGTCCGCGTTGGCCACGCTATCTTGTTATCATCACGTTCCCATGCAAGCTCTAGTTCTGTTCTAGTTGATTCTCATGAATGCATCCATCGCCACTTTCACACTCGTCACATCACATTCTGAAACTCTCCAAACGACCCCCCGAAATCGTTCAAATCATTCAAAGGCCTGGATACCATTGACAGCTGACACTATCCCCACTTCCCACCATGATATTCTCCTCCTGATAAAACTGGATGCCCCAAACCAAAACACCCACGGTAAATTCCGTCACCACATCATGACAACCCCGTTGACACGCAACACGGAAACAATCCGACAGCTTGAAATCCCCATCACACCATATCTTTCAGCCCAACAACCTCCCCTTGCGAACACGGTCCCCCTTGAGGCTCTTATCACGAACGTGCGACAGGTGGAGACGTCATAAAACAATTACAGGTGGAGCTCATCAGAGAAAGAGAGAATTAAAAAAAAAAAAAAAACGAGAATACTGAACTACTGTGGGAATCAGGGAGTTGGAATGATGGTCATGACCCATTCCTTAGCCCCAAAATGAGAACGTTGTGGATATCGACAAACTCCACTACCTGGGCTCATCATGGACCACAAACTGCCGCACATCCAAAACCCAGGATGCTAGCTTGCTAACGTTAAAGGCATAGTTCCCGTCTGGGCCGAATCGATTACCGAGGATAGACCTGATAAACCGAAGCTCTATCACCGTATCAGGGCCGCCCTAAGCCGTTGAGCAGTGATCACCAATAAGGTTAATATGCTCAATCATCGCTCAGAAAGGCCTCGTTCACGAACATTCCTAACAATCTACTCATGTGGGCGCTATAAACCAATCAATCGATATTGAAGCTATACTAGCCTCTGGCTGCACGGTAACCGACATAAAAATGTGATGCATAGGTAAAAGTTGGCAAAACTACAAGTTCTCTACTACACCTTTAACAATACACCCATCATCCCATTAGACGTTACTCTCATTATTGTCTCTCCACACATTTGCATCCGCTATGCTATCAACGCCTTGCAGAATAGGGGCTTCATGCTCCTCTGTCGATTCTGTCCCATCAATCGGAATGGGTGGAGGAGGATCCTTGTAGATCCATGGCTGTGGCAGTCTGTCTCGTTATTAGCTTCCTGTCGAAAATCCAACAAGCCATCATACTTACGGTGCGACAAGGCTAGGGTTAACAAATCTCAGCCCCTTCTCCTTGTACTCGTCCAGCGTGCTACCCCGGCGCAGCAGACCTTGCGATGGGCGGGGACCATCCTCATCAGCAAAAGTCTCATCCATCACAGCTGCATCATCCGAGTCTTCGTTAGCACGGATAGCACGCAGCGCAATGAAGATTGTGAGTGGCTCAAAACGCTGTTTGATGTAGTAGCTGTACCAGATCGTAAAGGGGATGAGAGGGGCCACAATTACAGACTGCACAAAAGCACGCAGTAGCGCAATCTGTCCGATCATGACAACCTCAAAGACGACAAGCCCCAACACGATGCGCTGACATATTATGCGCCAAGCACCTCCAGTAGCGTGCTGCGGTTGGTCCATCGCGTACAGCACCATGTACTTGTAAGCAAAGGCTCCTAGAGCGAAGTAGATGGTTCCAGTAATCAGGATCAGAAAGCCATGCTGCAACACGCTGTAGATGATGCAGAGGTTGAAGACAAGTAGGGCTGTTGGCAAGTAGAAGCCATATTGGAAGACAGGGGGCGTCTTGAGTTCTTCAAAATCGCGAGGCGTTTTGGACATCCAGCGATAAATCGGTGTCAGGAACATGCTGCCTGCTTCCAGGATTCTGAAGGGCATCAATCCCACTCCCTGCAATAGTATGAAGCAGATGTAGAATATAGACAACCTTTCCACATCCTTGGCAATGGCTGCAGGGATCTTGCTCGTATCTTTGATCCAATCCTGCAGCACAATCAAAAAATCTGCCCCGGTTCGCGAGATGGCAAACACGAAAAAGGTGTTGAAGAACGTGAAGAAAAAGTTCTTGGAAATGACCGACAGCTCAACGTCGCCTTGGGAAATCATGCCTTGACAGTTGGAGAGCCAGTCGAAAAAATAGGGGACGAGAATATTGAGCAGTGAGACGACAGCAGTTGGAAGTGTGTTCTTGACGAGTGAGTAAATGATGGAATGTCTCGCGAGCCACTCTGCAAAAGAGGGGACCACTCTTTTGATGGCACAGAAACTCATCAACGATGCCAGGGCCGCAGTTGGAAAAATGAAGACGATGGTTAAGATGGAGATGAAGATGGTGACCGCCCATGATTTCAGTCGACGAAGGCCTCGCGGGGCATACGTGTTGCTCCACACAAGGTCTGAAGGAGCAGGAGTGGGCTTCGTTAGGAGTTGGCCAGGCCGGGGATCAATTCGTGCTTGTATCGCCATCTGACAAGAGGCAACAGTATCCATCGTCACGATAGCCATGTCTGTGGGCTTGTACGTCTTCTTGCGCGCTTCAATGATCTTAGCATCGAGTCGTCGGAGGCTCTCCTCGTAGTAGTCCATAGCGTCGACATTGCGAGAACGGAATCCAAAGACGCCATAACGGATGTTGACTTTCGGCCTGCCCTGCTCATCATCATCGCTTTGCGCAGCGCCTCCGTTGATGAGACGGCCATTCTCACCGGCCTCTTGATCAATATCGTCTTCCTGTGTCTCATTTCGTGATGAATCGGTACCAGACTGGTTCGAGCGATTGCCATTCTTGGCCTTTTTCTCCTGGTATTTAAGGTAGTCCGCCCATGCAGCTTCGAGCCGCCTGAGTGTCTTGTCTCTCAAGTATACCAATCGATCGAGCTCCTTCCAGTCGCGGCAGACGGTGACTTTATCAACGGTGCCTATGTCGAGCTTTTCAATGAGATGCTTGATCTTATCCTCAGATCTCAAGTCGGCAGGAATGCCGGTTAATCGAAATGTGCGATCAGTAACGGTAGACTGCGAACCAAGATAGTCCTGTCGATAACGAATGATTCGGAAGGTCTCCCAGTTGACGGTATAAATGGTGAGGCCAACGAACAGATAGGTGAAGATCACATAGGACCACAAGAAACCGCGTTTCTTACTCATATCTTCTCCGCCACCTGCAAGGTCGTCATACTCGTCTTGGAGATAACTTTGGTCGAGATCAAAGAAGCCGGCCGTGGTCTTTCCATGGGAGCCTTTGCCACCGCCAAAGTAATTGGTACTGCCCCTAAAATGGGAGTTGATGGGCAGCAACACGATGGTTGCCAAAAACGCCATGGTTCCAAATAGACGCGCAGACATCTTAAAGAACCTCAAGAACTAATTCCCGTCAGCATTGACGACCCCTGAGAGGCTTTTACAGAAGCTCAACTTACGACAAAGGCATCCAGTCCCGCGGAGGCGAGGACCTGCTCCTCCGTTATTTTGTGCAGCTGAGGAATCCATCCAAAGAACGAGTTGGAGAGTGTGGGAAGACCTAGAGTATGGTCAAGACGGCGTTTCCGAGCAGCGTATAGTTCTGGCCATCGTGGGCGAATAAACTAGGATCCACGTCAGCGAAAGGTCCAGGACGCAAACCAGCGCCCGTGATGCAGTGCAGCATACGCGAGCTAAACAGAGACGTTACGCAGCGTAGATCAAAGAAGACACGTCAAAAAAAGAGTTCGACTTGATCCACGGAGGTGTACTGAGGCTGGTAGACTTGGCACATACACAGAAGGTGAGAGAGGCAACAGCACCGAGGGCCAGGGCAATGACTAGCTGAACCTGAAGGTCCTTGTCATCAGTAGGCTGGACGGCGTTCCAGTCCCAGTGGCCACAAGTTTCGTTCTTGTGTTCCGGTTGCATCTTGAACGGTATTGAGATCCGTTCGAGTGCAGGGACTTTGAGGTTTTCGCGGTGAAATCTTCGAGGTTATCGGTGTAGAGGTGAGCGCGGAAACCAACCATCGCCAGTTGCGCGGCAGGTGACGATGGAACCCAAGCATGACGTATGATGATTGAGGTACCCGAATTGCAGCTAGGCACCTTATCTTATCGCGCCACCATAGGGTTATGTAAGCCGCATGGGTTTATGTTTCCTCATGCTCCATCGTCATTGGCCTTCTGAATCTGTCTTGATTATTGTTGATCACCCTAGAACTTGAGCTTAAGCATTGCATTGTTTGGCTACTAGCCTCCCACATTCTACATCTATATTACTACTAACTAGTTGTACCTAACTCGAACGCCAACTCAAAACAACGGCCTTGGCCATGCATGTGCATTACAACTTTTGTTTGAACTCCACCGTAACGGACAACCAACCCACTGTACAGTACAGAATCTGCCATTCAGACCGATTACGACAACTCACATTTCTGTTATTCTCTTTTCGTCTTTTAGTGCTTACCGCTTGCTTGCCTGATCCCCAAAGTGTCGTGACCATCTTTGCAAGCCCTCGTTGAGATGGGGGGCCTCAATATTTTGGGTACAGTTCATCCATCCCATGTGGGAATTTGGAAGAGGGACGGGACGCCATGGTTCACACCCCCCGTCTTTTTCTGCCGAAATCAACGGTACATCAGCCGTCAATATCGTTCCGCACTGTGTTGACCTATGTCCTGCATATGATACCCTGTCGACAACCCCATTTGACGCCTTCAGCCCACTGGGGAAGAAGTGTGCAGCTGCGGGATGATTGTTGGGATGAAAAGTAAAGTATTCTGGATTGATTGCCGGCAGTACCTTCCCTTGTCCTTCTCTTCCTGTTGCGCCTGGTTTATCTGACTTTTTTTTTTTTTTTTGAGAAAACAGGTGTGAATATCAAACAACAAGCTCAACACCACCACATCATTGTCTCAGCCCCAGGCCAACTTCGACCACCTGCTTTATATCATCCAACCATTATTCTGGCCTTACGCCAGTTTTCCAGAAAAGACTAAGAAGCATGTCAGCTCAGGTTCCTGACTACTAATTTGGGGATCTCCTAGCTCAGATATCATCTGTACTGGTACGAGTACTGGTGCACTCGACCGAGGCGCAGACTTCCCGGGAGTTTGTCAAGTCTCAAACCAGGTATGAATGATGGCGGCCAGTCCTGACGCCTATCAAGTGCTCTTTGCCTCGCATCTTTTTTCTTTCCTCCACTCGATCTGTTCTCTACATCATCCCCCTTTATGAAGGTTGCATATGGATCCTCTCCAGACTAATCTGGATACCCCCCGGCTCTCCTCCCCGAATGTGCAGAAAGACAGATGCCACCCATGCTTGACACCTTTCTCATATACAAAACGAAGCGGTGAGAGAGCCAGGTGTTAGGCAGAGCCTGCGTTCTGCATCTACGTATTCTCTCAGCCAACCACTCCCATCTTCACTCGCACACCCAGGCCACACTCCCTCCATCAGTTTCTCGCATTCCGGCATCATCTGGCATGTCATGTTCCTGCATTCGTCTGGATATCTTACGCCGGACCTCCTGCGCGCCCTTAGTTTTCAGGCTAGGGTTTACACAGCTGGATGACCTGGATCATCGCTTTTCTACTTTTAGCCTGCTGCGTGTAAGAGAAATCTTCACCAGATATGTACGCACCTCAGGCAGGTCCAGCCAGCTGCCTTAAACCATCTTTTATTGGATGGGAGTTTGCGATTATGGTCGTGGAAATGGCGGTCCAAATGGTCATCGAGTTCAAGTTCAATAGTTACACAAGAGGTGGCCTAAATGGCCATTGCTTTGTTCCCATATTAGGCGTGGGATCGTGGGGGAGGGTGTGGACAGGACGACTTGATCCTACTTGATCCTCGTAAATGCTTGACTGTATGCTTGACCAGCTAGAGAAACTTACTGCCAGAAACCGATTATAAAAAGAGTCTGCAGATCGCCTTTTTTTTTATTCAATCTCTCATCTGTTCTCACCTCAGTCTTTCTATAACCCATTACAAGATTCATTTTTTAAACACATTCTCAACTACGTTCTTTAATGCACAAATCACTCTATCATGTGCTCTCAAACAGAAACGCACCAAAGCCAACCTGGTACCCCATGGGTCCAGGTATGCAGACCTTACGGAGCAAACACCGCTCCCCCCTCGACGACCAACACTGAAGACATTGTCTTCTACATTGACGCACATGTCAACAACGAGCCCTGGGATGGCATTGGCTTCTTTCGACCTATGGGCTTGCCTCCGAGCACCGAGTTGTTGCAGACTACAGAACACACGATCGAGCTCGAAAGCGGCTCTATCAACGGTGGCCATAGCTCCATCTCTCTCTCGGGCGCTATGGGATCTGAGTCTGCCGTCAATGGATCCTCAGGGGCTAACGTGGTCGGCTCTCATCACACCAGCGATAGAGCTGAAACTGGCTCTCATGCTTGTTCCAACTCTATTTCCTCCACGCTCTCAGGCCGAGATGAAGCTGAAATGCAATCTCGATAGGGTGATGCGAGGTTCTGCACACCCTGGACAGGCCGACTCGATGCCCCCACGACAGACGCCAGTAGGCAAACAAACAGCATGGGCTAATCCCCAGAGCACATGCATTCAATGGCATACGCTACGAACGGGCAATAAGACTCTAGTCTAATGGGCCTCGCGTGGCAATGGACCCATCAGATCGAGCTGATGGGAACAGTACCGAGCGCACACTACACATTACAGCCTCAACCTTGACTCCCTCTTATTGTTGCCTCATTTATTGTTTCTCGGACGTCTCTTTTCTGTTTCGCTTGGTTATGGAATTCTAGAAGCTGGCTTTCTCCCTTGTGGCATTATGTATTATGAGCAAACTCATCGGTGGTCCTCGTGTTGCATAGACTTTTGAATCATCGGACTAAAAAAAAATTGGTAAGGTTGAGAAATCGGCAGGCCGCATTTCCCAGCATTGTCTCAGTTAGCATACCCCCAAAATATAATTATATGTATTATTATAAAAAAAAAAAAAAAAAA